>JAHWFP010169411.1:0-30430 GCA_023313725.1 Lithobius niger
CCCCCACTGAAGGCACTTTGGGTTATTTCATAGAGGTCCATGGCTGGTTCGATTTTTACTGTTAAGAAAGACTTGTGCACCAAATTTATGTTTCTGCATAATTTTTGCAAAAATTTCGTTACTCCACTTAATTATTTCTGCCCAGTGCTCTACAATAATAATTGCTCGGCTGACGAGAATACTGCAGTCGCATCAAAATCGTATTCAAAAGGCCCTGGTCGGTGTTAATACCTATATTTTAAGCTATACAAATTGAAAATCGGTTCATTGGTTCGATCTCTAGGTAAGATGCGATGCAAATTTTCTAGCCCATTTGGCTTTCCGTCTCAAGAATATTGTAGTTACATTAAAATAGCATGCGAAAGACCCTAGGCTTTGTCCGTACCTACGTTTTAAGCTATAGAGCTTGAAAATCGGTTCAGTGGTTCGGTCTCCAGGTGAGGGCAAAGAGTCCCAACAACGACAACAAGAACAACAACAACAACAACAAGAAATGGCCATACTGTGGACGCCGAACGGTTTGATTGTTGTCATGAAAATTTGTAATGTGGTGAAATAGTTGCGACACGACCCCAAATACCGAATAATTTCGTTGGTCATGTCAATTCTGGCCGAAATTATCGGAGCTCAAAGTTTGACGTTTAACATGGAAGTTCATGCTGAGGCTTACGTAAAGACTGCTACCGCTGTCCTTGATAAAGCCAGTGGAGGAGTGGCCTTTGTGACAAAGGAGATATGTCATTGACCTGAGGACGAATTGGGTTGCCAGTTCGAATCCGGGTCATGCCACTCCGACGAAACGTAAGTACGATTTGTGTATATTTATCTTATCCATATTTATTTAACCCTTTTGGCTTTCCACCCTGTTTAAAGTAAAAATAATTTTCTGAGGGAAAAAAGTTGATTAAATATACTTTGCCTTTGACACACAAACTTTCTTTTTCTTGCTTAGGATGCAGAGTGGAACTAATCCAGCGCATCCATTCCACTTGTGATAGTATCTGCTTAGTGACGGGGACGGATACCTACCTAAAAGTTTCTCTGGTTCCAAAATGACCATTTCGCGTCGACAGAGGTGTCGGGTATTCGGAAGAAGGTCAGTCAGACGGTTGTCCGCAAGAAGTGTCGGACGCCAGTGGTCTACTCCTCGGCTTTGCCTCGTTGACTCTCAATCTCTCCCTTGGCACTCGGTAGTGCTGGCGGGGGAATCGTTTCGTTGCCAAGAGCAAGCCAACATCTCAGATTTTACATCCCACCTCACAACGGTGAAAGGGAGAGTTGAGAGTAAAGTTTACTTCGGAGCCGCAACCAGTAAGGGTCATCCGCCCCAGAAAACTAATTCGCAACTTGAATAAACTTGAATTCGCAACTTGAATAAACTTGAATTCGCAACTTGAACAAACAAGGAATTAGGCAAAAAAACACACAGAATACGATGTAAACTCCTCTCTACAGCATTAAAGCTAACACTACAAATACAATAAGTTTACGATTTCTTCCGTGTGCTGCCACTGTTGCGAATCTTGTTGTGTGCTTGCATGTTTACTGGGGCCACAGCCACTAAAGGCGGGTTGCCACCAAATTAACATTGCAGCCTCTAGCCCTATTGAGTTCTCTCTCGCAGCAAGCAAAGGAATGCACAAAGCAATACCTTTAAACGCAACAAATAAGCCACGTGCCTCTTTAGTTATTGAGTAAAAATTTGGGGCGTCCTCGTGCACCTGGAAGCAAGCTGTAAAAGTTAACGACATTACTGTCACTATAGATGGCGCCAGGGTATTTACTTTATATTCTACCGTGGGACCATCTGGTGGGCATTATTATCGTTAATCTTTACAGCTTGCTTCCAGGAGCAGGGGGACGTACCACGTTCGTACTCAATAATTAAGAAGGCTCGTGGCTTGTTAGTTGTGTTAAAAAATATTTCTTTTTGCATTCCTTTGCTGGCTGCGAGTAAGTGCTAGAGAGAACTAGATAGCGCTAGTGGCTTCAAACTTTCGTTTGGTAGCAACCAGCCTTAAATCTTTATCAGTATAGAGCATTGACATTTGCCGCCATATTGGCACCAGATTGGCACCAGTATGGGATTTGGTGGGCATAACGACAAGGCGCACTACATAAAAATGGAGGGAAAAAGAACGGAAGAGCGGATTTCTTACGCTTAAAATAACGTTGTTTTCTCCAACAACAAAAATCGCGCGTGTTAGGTCTAAGAACTCACTCTTCACAGCATCGGCTTCAGTATGACGCCCTTCTGTTTCTCTCTGCAGTGCCCCTTGCAGCTAACCCATTAAGGCTCCAGCATAGAGTTATATACAATAATACTATGTCGTGTCACTGCTGTATAATCTTACGTAGGTGAGCTTATGACTTAACTTGTCGTTTCATTTCCATCTCTGGAACCTTCAAGAAGTTTCCGTTTCCCATAATACCCTTGTTATTTCGCGGTTGTCGGGAGCAACCAAGACGTATAAAAGAAACGAGGCAAACATGCAAAATCAGTTAGCCTTCGGGCGGGCCACCCAGCTGGTCCAATTCGATCCCTACTAGGCCCTTCTGCAGGCTAGGGAAATTTGTGCTACTTAAGTCTTTATATATATGACTGTTTTTACTGCATCCTGAGTTAGGGTAGATGGCTTGGTTAGGCCCAAAGTAGGCTGGTTTCTTTTAAGTCCCTTAAAGTCAGGGTAACTCTTTCTGATAGGTTTCTTAAGCCCAAGACTTCTTTTTAACCTCATGAACCCTAGGGTAGTTCCCAGTTAAGCCTTTGTTAGGCCTTGATCCGCCTTTCAATCCTAAATCAAATCTAACGTTCTGACCCTTTAAATTCCCCAAAACAGTCTTAGCTTTTTCATTAGCCACAAAGTTCACCACTGCCCATAACAGCTTATAATTACAGCACCCCGTGTGTGGCCAGTAAGCCAGAAGTCCAAATGTGATCTTATATCTCCCATCAAGCATTTCCCAGGCATTTCCCTTTACAGAGGGCAATCCTTAATACTCCACGTTCTCCATAGGAGAACCACACATGCACCTTGCCGTGGGCTTTTGTCCAAGCTTGTACCTTTGGGGTCCAAGCATCACGTGACCAGTTATTATAGGACGCGTTTATGCAACGACTCGCCTCTCCATTCTTGCAGCTACAATTTAATCTCGATGGCAAATGTGTCGTTGCCATGGTAACATCGCTACCTGGATTAGCTAAATCAGACATCATTTGAGTAAATGCTTGCACTCTCTGAATCCGTGACAATAAGATAAATAATTCCTTCTGTCGAAACAATTTTCCCAGTCGCGTCTGCGCTCACATATTGATTGTTTTCATTCCGAGCCGGTAGAGCTAAAACCGCCGCCATGTTGGAATTTCAGATGATGTCTAGCTTCTAGCTGCGAGAAGGCCAGTCGTGGCGTAAATGCGCCCTTAACCACGCCACTACGCGGTAGCTGAGCTAACTCTCGCGGTCGCCACATTGAAAAATGGGACACTGTAAAAGTTCCCCTCCTTTGGTGTCCCTGTATCAAATTTCGTCCCAGCGTGGTATCGACCTTTTAACAGTGCCAGCTTTGCAGCAGAATGATTTTTAAAAAAGCTGAAAAAAACTCGCACGGTGGTGCTGTACATTGAATGAATTTGTTCATTAATGATCTGCAAGCAATAACGTGACGCTATTCAGGAAGGAATAAGCATTACTGGTCTAATAATAATGATAAATATTCGAATAACAATTAATGTTTGAATAATCATAAATTATTTATGACTATAGTGGAAAGCCTGAAGTAAGTTCGAGCTTGCAGTATAGCTGCATATGGTACTTGACTAAAGGCGTCCGTCCATTCACGATTTCGATAGCGTTGCCCATTTTCTAAACACAGCATTCACGTTCCAGATTCTCCGACATCCAATAGGCTGTTGTGGGCCACGTGATCGCGTTTGAGTTGTGAAATTTGCAGCGCTGCTGCGAATGGTGTTGTTCATTTTTCATTTACCGCTGTTTCTTTAAACTTGCTCGAAGATCTACGGTGCTGCAACTAGCAGTTGGAAAAGTGAAAAGTAATAATTATAGCAACACTTTTGAAACAATGAGTGGGTAAAGTGGTTTATTTACAGCTTTTACGTCTACGGAGGCAGCTTATCGACCGAGGAGCAGCTGAGGATCTGCTGAATTGGAAGACGTAAAACTACACAATACATTGCAAACGAAAACGTCAAGTGTGCCGTAAAAAAAAGGATTATATGATTGAAACGGTATGTTTTATTTTTTGTTTGAAACGGTGATACACAAGAAGAACAACAACAACAAGTACAGAATTTTCAAATTTACGTGTGGCTCCCTACTTTTACTATTATTAAACAGGACGGAAAGCCAAATGGGCTCGAGAAGGGTTAAATAAATACGGATGCAAACCTATTCACGTTGCTTTTAGACTTAAATGTCAGACTGCCTGAGCGGGGAATTGACCCCATGACCTTTGAAACCAGAGACCGAGATCCTGCCGCTGAGTCATATCCGACTCGGCCGTGCACAGTACGGCTCAGCGGTAGGACCTAGGTCTTTGGTTTCAAAGGTCGTGGCTTCAATTCCCCGCTGAGGCAGTCTGCCAAAAGACAACGTAAATAGGTGGAATCCGTATTTCTTTTACTCTTAAACAGAATTGCATAATTTTTGGTATAAATATACCTTCCTACCTATTTACTATCGGGCCAAGTTTGGTCAAAATATATTGAATAGGAAAGGATAACTATAATTATATAAGTGTTACTAACAAAAACGTCGTGTGTGTCGTAAAAAAGGGGTTATATGATAGAAGTTTCACTTTACTTGTTCAAATGTACACGGATAAAAATGTATGATTTTAATTGAAATAATCAAATGTACAATTCAGAAAAGTACATCTGTTTAAGTGATGTTGTGGTTTACCAACTAAAATTATTTCTAAAACACAACAGCACTTAAATAGATGTAATTTTCTGGACTGTAGATTTGATTATTTCATTTAAAATCATACATTTTTATCCGTGTACATTTTAACAAGTAAACTGAAACTTCACGTAATCCTTTTTTTTACGGCACACGTGACGTTTTTGTTTTGTAATCCGTGTACCTTTTTTATGGCATGCAGTAATGTGGAATAAAAACTGGAAAACTAGAATTAATGTTACTTTAAATTAATATTACTTTAATTCAGTCTATGCCTTGTGGCTGGAAGTATTTTTTTTCATTTGCAACGGTGTGAACGCGCGAGCATAATCGTTTCCGGCTATTAGAGGGATCGTACGAGCACTTTGAATTCGAGAATCACCATACAATTTCGCCGCTACGCCATTACCTCTACACCTTTAAATGGACGTAGGACCGTCTCTATATAAGTTAAATAATTTCGGTTAGGATTAATGAAAAGAATAGATCCCCACCTTTAATAAAATCCTAAGCATGTCCATTTCGGGCTATTAGAAAGCTTGCAAGAGCACTTTGAAACCGAAGAAGGAGTGCTCGTGCAAATTAAGGGTGGTAAATTTGAAATACGATTTTGGGGTTCAATGGTTGCTTTTACCTAAAGGATGTGTGTTTATCGATTTTCCTGTCCAGAATTGTGTGCTGAACGTTTTTGCTTCACATTTATGCTTTTGATTTGTTGACGGTTAAGGAGTTACAGCCAAAAGACCGTTTTGGGGGTAAATCATTTCTTCCCCCCCTCCCCCCCAACCATGGGTGTTTTGAACTTGCTACCATAGCTATTTTTGTCAGTTACCCTTCATGTGCACCAACCCTCTCGAATGTGATTTCAGTTGCAGTCGCCACATGGCCAGTAGACCTTATAAAGTCGCCATTTCACAATTTCTGCTCGCCACATACCAAAAACATCTTGCACAATGCATGGTTTCTTTAATTTAGTACCATTCCATGACGAGACTGTTTTAGAGCCCTGAGAATCTGAGCACAACGCTGCAAACCATTAGCATCTTCCCGAGATATCACTATTTGAGCGTCGTTTTCTATTCGTCGCTTTGGGCTAAATTCCAAGTCGTCAACTGTTGATTTTCATTCGCCAAATGGCGAGTGGCTACCGGCATTGGGGAGGGTTGTTGTACACCTATACCAAATTTCATACTCTTCACAGAAAGTGAACAATTCCATTAATTTTGGGCCCCAAGCCACCCTACTAATGTATTAGTAACATTGAACTGCAGGGATTTCTGCATGAAAAATGTTAACGAAGAAAGGTCGAGATAAAAATAAGACGGTGTGACCTTTGTACGTTCAATCCTATGGAAGTTGTGATATCCACACAAAACTAAAACCAATCTAAGAGAAGCCGTAAATTGTCCAACCAGGGAAAGGCTGCCAAGGTTGATGCTACTGGCCAACTTAATTGCACCGAAAAATGCTTTGGACGTTAGATGAGAGACTTGAATATTGCTACAGTAAGTAGCAATGTTCTAGTTTTCATTTAACTTTCGAACTATTAGTCAGTGCGATTAACTTGGCAAATAGGATTAACATTTGCGGCCTACCGCTGGTTGAATGATATCACTACCGTCAAAGGCCGACCTCTTTTGGAAACTTGGCGGCTTCTCTTATACCAGATTTGGTTTTGGGTGGATAATACTACCAACGAGACAGTTTTTTATTTTTTTATTTGCTATCAACCAATAAGCACGCACGGGCCATCTTCTTTATTGCTGATTAAACTAAAATCTCCAAACAAAACTTCAGCCATTGATCTTAGTTTTCACAAACTTCCAAGTAAGCACGCTCAATGCCATCCGTTGTAGAATTTTGCCAATGAGACTCCAGCTTGAGATGACGATGATGAGTACTCTTAATCAACGTCCTTGGTCGAGTCAAGAGACCAGTGCTCTTGTTATCCTCATAATGGACGAACAAACAGCAACGGGAATTGGGTCTTCCTCCTGGTGGACAGTCGACACGTGCACGAGAGAGACCAAGCTTCAAGACCTCTCGGGCTAATGAGAAGACGGGGTCTGTCCGTCATCAAGTGGCCTTATGGACTGGATGGAGAACGCGGGGGAAAGTCAATGGCCAACGAACGGAGCGTCAAAAGTCAGGTGGCAACTTTTTATTGCTCCATTCATGAAATCTCAAACGTGCTTTATTTGAAGTACAGTCTTTACTTCGACTCAAAAAGTGAACTGCGGCTGCTAGCAAGGAGTACAGAACACCAACTTGGTACGCATGTCAAAGTAACACGAATTAGAAATCAAAAACTAATCGTTTGATGTTTAAGGTATATGGGTTAACTGCTCCGAAGTCAAAACAGCAAAGGATAAGGTTTCAGATAATGCAGTGTTGCTGTACTGTTTAGTCCACGTGAAACTTTACTGCTGTATCCAATTATAATACACTTAAATACAATCCACCCAAAACCAAAACTGGTAGAAAAACCCGCTTAATTTCCAAAAACGGTCGGCCGTTGAAGGTAGTGATATCATTCCACCAGGGAAAGGCCGCCAAGGTTAATCGTATTAGCCAAGTTAATCGCACATACTAATAGTTCGAAAGTTAAATGAAAACTAGAACAACTTTCACAACTTTCATAGGACTGTGAACGTACAAAAGGTTACACCGTGTGACGTACTCAGGGAGTAGACGATTGAATCCAAGAATAATCTCAAACCCAATTTACTCCTTACTGCATAGCTAGGGGACTATGCACTGAGAACACATATTAGGCAAAAAACACAAGTTTAGGAGCTTGGTCTTATCCTGAGCTGAGTCCAGGGAGACAACCTTTCGAGTCGTCTGCCCCACACCAAGTGGCTTCCCATGGTCCAGTCCCTCGTATTTATGCGTGGGCCAGAACAATAGAAGTCGCCTGAGGCATTACGTTGCGTAACCGCTAACAGGTTGGAGCCGGCTCTGACTGGTTTTGAACAATAGAGTAGCCTCGTTCCCGGCTGTTGGCGTTCGGTTAAGTTCCGGTGTAGACGGAAGTTGACAGGATGCCAAGCAGCTCATGTAACTGCAAGGTGCACCATGTGCGTTCACACAAGGTGCGCCCTGCTATTCGTAAATAGCGTGTTACATCTCCCCCACCCTAAGTTTTTGCTTGGGGGAAGGTAGACCTACCTTATGTATTACTCAGTACCCTCTAAGCCTGCAATAAGGTTTATAAAGTTAGTTCAATGCACATTTATTTAAAACAAACAAACACACTTTACAAAAAGTCCCTAAAATTTAACCCTTCATGGTCCAATTTAGCCATGTCTCAGTTCAGCTATTCTAAGCTAAAAAAATTTCTTTTAAATCACTACATGTTTCAAATCCTCCTGGGAACTACGCCCAGTCTCAATATGCTAAGTTCACACTTCCAACAAGCTTGTAAACAACCCAAACATAACAATAAACAATAACAACCGCCGCACCAAACATAACAATGTCCTTCGTAACCAAAAGCCGTAACAACAGTCCTTTGTCACCATACGCCGCACAAACTTGACACTGTCCTCCGTAACAATCATACCAAAGAAATTGGTCCCCATCCGGTTTCCAAACACACCCGAAGATTTCTTTCACCGTTTGCCACCTGGTGACGCCTTCCAGCTAGTTGAGACGCTTCGCAGAGGATGTCTTTAATTAACCAGCCGGACGCTCTCCAACACATAGCTTCCCGATGAAAGTCCTTCCCCAGAGAGCTCTTCCACCATCCTGGAAGACCTCTTTCCCCACGATGTATGTACAATGTTGCTTCGCAACGGTACATGAATAAACGCACTTGTTTCACACATCTCCACAACGCCAATTCGACGGAATTTTTGTCCGAGCGTCCCACTCCAGGGTCCCGCTTGGGAACGTGCCGGCACCTTCTGCCCATGCTTCCTAGGATGGTCAATCGTTGACCTACATCTTCGGAATGCATTTACGACGCACTCCCCTTTGCAGTCCACTCCACCGAATAATTCACTTCCACCTCACTCCAATACGAGCGTCCACAACTTCACCACTCACTATGCTATGAGCGTCCCAACGCTGGGTCTCACGCAGGCCGCCAAATTGTGGTTGCCTTTCGGTGCACCCATTGTCCATGCCACTTCCGGCTATCACGTCATTGTCGGCATCGCGGCACCTCCACAACACCTGCAGTCCATTCTGCATCCATCCATGAAGTACGCACACTTCCACCAAAGTCCACGAACTGCACAAAGTCCTTCTTCGTCGACTTCCACACAGCCACCCCATACATGCCTTCCACTTTCTTGATGACGACTCCATGGTGGTCCCATCCATCGGTTGTGCCCTCTCGAGCGGACGAGCAAATGGGAGCCACCGTCAAATTCGTGCAAAGCACGTCCAGCAACCAGATAGTCAGTGAAAGAGAGAAATATTGGCGCCCCCTCCCACTGCTTTCTGTGGTGTTCATTTAAGGGTCTTTTTCACCTTTTTCTGCTCACCTGCTGGGACCAGTAATGTTCAAACATTCAGCAGAAATTCCGGAATTGTGGTCGTCCGGAGTGCCTCTGGTTTCAAGGGGGGGTTTGGTTGCCACACCACCTACCCTATCACGCATCGAACACTCTACCCCAATCCGTTCATTCAACCTAATTCTCCAATCCATTTTCATAGATTGTGCCCTTAGACCGCAGCACTCACGTGTTGGTAAAGTGCATCTGGCCAACGCCACTAGAGCGAGCCTACAGCTTTAACCAAACACGCTACGCAGAGCTTGACCCCGCACTGCGGGTAGAGTTCCCCACTGGGGTTCTCCCACATTTAAAAAGAACTACCGTCGTAGCCTTCACGTCACCAAGTCTAGTGACCAGACGCCGAGAGTGTCGTACTCCCATATCGCGTCTTTTACGGAATAAACCATTCCGTCGGGATCGTGCTACACGCCTTACATGCCCTACCTCACACAGTAGTCGTCTAGCTGACCCTTTAAGACCAACTAACCTAAACAGTGTGTCTGCTACCGAGCTGAACAATCACCTGAAACTAAAATAATTCTCGTCAGTCTCATGAAAATCCCTTTCGGAACTGCCCCTTAAATTAGTTTTCGTCCGTGTGTTTCATAGCCCGTTTTGGATTGATTCCTTCCGGTCAACCAAAGCTCCGCCATGTACACAAAGGTGCTTCCCTGCATAGCTGATCTGCGGTTTTTGCCTAGATCGCTCTGCATAAAAGCCTTCAGTAATCACCCTATTTTCGGTTTCTCCTTGTTTCACAACAAAACAAAATAGGTTTCTTTCTGGATCGCCACCACACATATTCCTGCGTGCACGATTTAAGAAATCTGCAGGCAGCGTATATGAGGATGCGATCTTCGTTTGTACGATATAATAAAAAATGTGCTTTCTTTTTATATGCGACAAATGGGTCAAAATGCGGCAGCCTGTTCACGCTCTTATTCCAGGTTTTGTTACCTGAACAAGGTTGTGGACTGATGCCTCATTTTCGGTTGCCCAGTTACCGTCTTAAATTGTAAGCCTTTTCGTAGCTTCACAATTAATTTCGATCAACTGACAATGGCCCTGACAAGGTCCAATTTTGAAAAATTCGGAACTCCAGTCAATTCCTAATTTTCCCTTTTCAAAACCCATTCTTTGGTCAGTTAAATCAGTGGTTAAGGCCGCACTGCGCATTTGAATTTTCGGATCCAAATCACAAATCTTTCTCACCTATTAACCTTCCAAAGTTATGTCTGTAACAATTGGCAATCCAAAGCCTACTGACAGCTCCTAGATTAAACCAATTTTACCGCCCTCCATTCCCTGCCATCCATACAACAATGAACCGTATTTGTTCACGTCTACAGGAAGAAGGGAGGGGGGGGGGGACGTTTGACAAATATGCTTTCCTTTTTTTTTCCCCACAATTTGTCACCGTACATCCCGTCCGTATTCCAGGCAACCATTTCCGGTTCCAGAAACACACAGAATAAAAAAAAAACCCATTTTTTCCTGAACACAATAAAAAAGTGCGTCCAAGTCAAGTCGCCAATTTGCCGAAATTAGTTTATTCCTTTCGGACTATCTTCGCAAATCGTCAGCTTTTCATTTACTCCAGATCGTTGAATAGTAAACTATCCAACTATGGAAATAAGCGAAGTTTAGCTCTAACTTTGCTCAATTTCCTGCTATTTTGACGTGCCAGTCTTAGCGGGGACACGTTCGAATCTGAATAAATCCATTCCGAATTGAAACCTGTCTTCCGCCCAAGAATTGTCAAAACCTTCCCCATTTTCATGAACTAAGGTAGTATTTCTACTATTCTCAGTCCTCGTCCTTTTTCGTGCATTACCTAAGTCCAAGTTTTGCATTACTAATGGCCGTGAAATAGGAGGTACCTTTTGCTGAATTACGAGCAGCACAACCCGTAATTTTCGCTGGTGAGAAAAAAATGTTAGCGTTCCCGCTTTTTTTTTCTCTGCGAAGTGCGTCTTCAGTCTGGACCCCTTCCAAGGTTTATATCCACACTTACTGCACTTCAACTTAAGTCTGTTTTGTATCACAAACCTAAGTTCTTAAACAATAGCCAAAATGCTTTCAAAATGATGAGGACTCAGTTAGCTCACCACTGAACAATTTGACTTTCGCTCGTAGTTTCAAAAGTGCGTCCTTCACTTTTTCAACTCTTACAAATATCTGTGTAGCGATTTTGTTTCACTACTCAGTGTTTTGTGAACATCTTTATTTTCTTTTCAGAAAAATGGTGACTTTATTCGAGCCGTCCTTTACCATCGGGAAAGAATAAAGCGCGGTTTTTTGTAAATCTCGTAGAATCTACCTCCCAGTTTAACGTTAATTACTTGCGTAAAAAACGGGGTTACCATTTTGTCATAAACCGGAAGATTTCAATGACAAAAAGAATAACCCAAAGTTGGTTTGCCGTATTCCGTAGCTTTCAACTCTCGAAATATAACTTCCCCAACAATTTTCGCTTGTTATTTTTTCTCCCGACTAGGTAAGAAAAAATTTGCAAAAATCATCCGCACACGATTTTTTATTTCATGCTTTTTCCATCCCGAAGGTTTGGAAACATGAACTTGCCTATCCCGAAGGTTTAGGTTCAAATCACGGCAGGCCCCCAAAATATGTGACGTACTCAGGGAGTAGACGATTGAATCCAAGAATAATCTCAAACCCAATTTACTCCTTACTGCATAGCTAGGGGACTATGCACTGAGAACACATATTAGGCATAAAACAGAAGTTTAGAAGCTTGGTCTTATCCTGAGCTGAGTCCATGGAGACAACCTTTCGAGTCGTCTGCCCCACACCAAGTGGCTTCCCATGGTCCAGTCCCTCGTATTTATGCGTGGGCCAGAACAATAGAAGTCGCCTGAGGCATTACGTTGCGTAACCGCTAACAGGTTGGAGCCGGCTCTGACTGGTTTTGAACAATAGAGTAGCCTCGTTCCCGGCTGTTGGCGTTCGGTCAAGTTCCGGTGTAGACGCAAGGTGCGCCCTGCTATTCGTAAATAGCGTGTTACAACCGTCTTATCTTCATCTGTACCTTTTTTTTTTGGAGGACTTTGATATCTATAAATTTTCAAATTGATAATTTTCAAATTTACCATTGCCAATTAGCCGTTTGATTAGCCAAATGACATGGCTTAGTTTATTGTACGAGCATTCGCCACATGCTTACGTTTCTTCAATCCCATTTTTGCAGACACTGGCTAACAATCGCTGAATTCGTTCGCTTCGCTCACTCACTCAGCGCATGCCCTTTAGTTGTTTTGTTTATCATTGTACCTTCCCCTTACTTTTTCAAGATTTCGGCAGCATTAGGATTTATTCTCGACATGACAAGCTACGCTTTTAGTTGCTTGCAGTTGATAGGCACACATGTAACTTAGGACTGTGAACATACAAAAAGCCAGCGCACCATCTTATATTTCCCTCTACTTTTTTTTTGGAGGCATTTCATTCTGTAAATAATTAACCGTTACATCAGCAAAATTGAGAATTTGCTTTTGCTTTCTTCGCTCACATTTAGTCATGCAGAAACCCCCGTTGCTAAAACAGCAGAACCTGAAGCATTTTATTTTTGGGTAATTAGCAAAAACCACGCTTGGTCATGGATGCTCGTATTGTTGCGTAACCATCATCTACCGTGCATCCCTTTATTCTTACGCAGTCCACGGTAACGTTAATGTTTCCTTATTTTGTCCTTCGTTACAGTTCAGCTTTTAGTTCGTCCAGACTTTTACAATCATCTAAGGACCAGTGTTGATTGTTCAAGCCATTGTTGCTTGAAATCTTTGGTTGCAACTTGGAAAAGAAACGAAATTTAAATTCGCCCGTGGCGATTTTCAAAACCCTCCCACGCATTTGTCCTGACCCCTACAACCCCCAAACCAACAAAAGGACCATCCTCAGATGACCATGCATCCGTGTGCAAAAGTTCAGCTACGTAGGAAGTCTCAATTTTGCACTAGCCATGAGCAAAAAGTCTATGGGATTTAACATGGGAAAAATCTTATTAGCTACCTAGCCAGCTAGCTAGGTCAGAGATTAAAAGAGATTTAAAGCTAGCTGGCTAGACAGTAACATAAAAACAACGTTATTGACGCATCTTTTTCTCTATGATTGGCGTACACTCATCCTTTAAATTTTAGATTTTCTTAATCTCTGACCCTTTCCCTTACATTTTCCACAATTTGAAACATTTCCGTCGCAATGGGATTTATCCTCAACATGCCATAATATGCTTTCAGTTGCTTACAGTTAACAGAGAGACATGTCTGCTAGTGAGCAGCCTTTTTATCGTTAACAATCAATTTTTAACAATCGGAAGTCTACAATGGGATGATCTACTGTTACTTGGCGGAGACACACTAGCGTGTGTCTAGATTACAACCAGAGCCCAACTTTAAAAACTTTTGATGCCGAAACAAAGGAAGAACGATGTGAGGCTCGACTACTTTCTGGGCCAATTGTTTCAGTGTTCGTCAGTCAAGTCGTCTATATTTTCCGTTCATCATTCTACTGATGATGTATACCATTTTTCAAGATTTTCAAGCACTTTTCCACGCGTGGAATTTCATTATTACTTTCCAGGACATTTCCAGATTTCCAACGACTCGTACGAAACATGTAACAATCTACAGAGTTGGGATTTTCCAACGACGTCATTTAGCCAAACAGAATTCCTCAGATCATTAGCTGACCAAAAACAAAAAACATGTAATAACATTTGCATACAGCAGTAATGTTTCACATGGACTAAACAATACAGCAACACTGCAGTATTTGAAACCTTACAGGAAAGTTAACTTGTGTTCCTCTGCTGTTTTGACTTCGGATCAGTTAGCCCTTACCTTAACATTAAACAATTAGGTTTTGTTTTCTAATTTGAAGTAGTCTTTTTAGTTCGACTCAAAAGTGAGCTGCAGCTGATAGCCTTTATGTACCACGTTCGTTGAGTAATAGGGAACAAAATGGGGTTCCTATAAAAGTTCGTTATTGACCGTTTCTGATCTCGAAATCGTCAAATTTATCCATTTTACCGGCTAAGCGAACAAGGCCGAACACTCAGCTGAATTTAGATTTTGCCTTTTTCAGAAACGATGAAATTCACAATTTTGTTTCTGATCTGGTTGAAATTTCGTGACAACGGAGTTGTGGTGTATGAAAAATGCGAATTCGAAGATGAAATCCTACCTCGTATATTTTCGGAGATTTTCGGGGGTTCTCGCTGGATGGCTCAGCCGATTTTTAGTTGAGTTCGAATGGCGGTAAGGGAGCCCGGTCTATAACGCTAGTGAACCCGAGCAATAAATGACAGCACAAAGCCATTTACCGTACTATACCATAGGGAAGGTTCTTTTGGTGTGAAGTACTCGGAAAATAATTACAAGTGGTAAAAAAAAAAAAAACTATGAGTGACAATTTCACACGTTTTGAAACAACGAGGTCAGTTTAGTTTTTTATAATTTCTACAGCAAAACACTCGCGGTGCCAGAGACACCTATCTAGATGCACTCATAGAGATCGGTGTTTTGTTCGTCCTCAAAGCCCTGGGTAACAAATCACACGAGTGGAGCTAGAACAGGACACAATCATATAAATAAATAAAGTGGTTAGGGAAAATATTCTGTGTTAAATTTTACAACACAGCGTAAAACACGTATTGTAGCATTTCTCCCTCGGCCGAGTAACTGCGATCTTCAGAGTACAATTATATGCCCAGGTTTATTTTAAACATCCAATGTAATTCACTAAGGAGTGTACAGGAACAATAAGGAGTGAACAATCCTTAACTGATTCAGTATAGTTTAGCGGTGGACCTAATGACGAACTTCACTCGCTCCTTTAATTTGAAAACACCACATTAAAAAAAAAACGAAGACCAAATTCTGGGCTCCATCCAGGATAAGAATCGTTACAGATCTATGTTAAAGCATAGATTTTGTCAATTCTGAAAAATTGGGCCTTTTTTAAAATTCCCTAAACGGCGGGCTGTGTAGTACAAAAAAATTGGTCAGGTTGGACCTCATACGATGGAAGAGAGCCTTAACACTGTGCGTAAATAATTTTTTTAGATGTGTGTGTGTAGGGGGGGGGGGGCAAAGTTTATGCTCACCTGTACCCACATGCTAGAAAACGTAAGCCCAGATTATTGTAAGACTATTTTTCTTGCTTTGTCATTTTTGCGAAAACTTAGCCTTAAAGAAGGATTTCTACGCCTCATCGGCTAGGTTTTTTTCTTCGCTCATGCCCCTTCCCCTAGCCTCCCGTTATTTAAGCCACTGAGCTTCAATACTCCTCGTCCCTTTTGTCGTTTGACACGCGCCCAGCTATAGTGCCAGAAGGAGAGAGGGACAATTTTGCTAGGTAAATCCTATCGGAAGTTCCTAGAATCTTTTACATGTCGCAATTGACATGAGCACGAGACATCACAGGGCCCGGATTCGAACCAGGGACCTCTGGCACATGAGACAGTCACGCTGAACCATCATGCCACCTTGCCCCTACTCCTCGTCCCTATTGGAACTCTTTTATAATCTCCTGATTTGATTGTACCGCCATCTTGAGACACATATAATAAAATAGACACAAATTCGGTGTAATACTATTAGCCCACGATGGCGTAGCGAGATTACTTCTACAACAAAGGTTAATAAAATTGTAACCCCGTTAAAAAGAGAGCTACGATGAGTCGAATCAGTTTGTAAACTGTTGAGAGTTGGTAACCGACATATTTCTATACTTTGTTCCACATTATGTTTTCAGAAAACTGACTGTATGACGCCACGTTTTCTTCCACTACAAGTGCAAACAATCCGTAAACATCCCATTCGTAAACTCTAACAGTAACTTAAGGACGGGAAAGCCAAAGGCTCACAAGAAATAACAAATACAGATGCAAACCTATTTACGTTGCCTTTTGGACTTATATGTCAAACTGCCTGAGCGGGGAATCGAACCCAGGACCTTTGAAATCAAAGGCCAAGGTCCTACCGCTGAGCCAGACTGACACGGCTGAGTGTTCCATTCGTTTCACTTTGAGGATGGTGCGGCAAATAAGCGTCCCTCCAGTGGCGATTGGAAAGTGTTTGGTTGTATGTATATAAGCACGTGTTAAATGCTGCCTATGGACGTTTCCTTTTAAAGGGCCGTGTCAGTCTGGCTTAGCAGTAGGACCTTGGCCTTTGATTTCAAAGGTCCTGGGTTCGATTCCCCGCTCAGGCAGTCTGACATATAAGTCCAAAAAGCAACGTAAATAGGTTTGCATCTGTATTTGGTCTTACAGTAACTCTATTGAGTCGACAAGTGATATCCACATGTTTTTGCACTCTTAGTGATAGGAAACGAGTCGTCATCCAGTTAGTTTTCTGAAAACATAATGTGGAACAAACTATAGTAAAAGTGGTGTTAGAAAAGTCCCGCGTCAGTTAAAAGTCCGTTTATCACTTTAAATTGTAACATTTTTGACATTAAAATAATTAAATTTATTACGACCACCAAACTATCAATTATCGGATATAAGAAATGGAAGAAATAAAAGAAATCGCTCATCACTCAACAGGTGACGTAGATAGCCTACACAGAATGGTCCATAAAAAAACGCAACAGCAAAATTTTTTAAGTACAAACTTTTTTGTTAGCACCCTCCAAAACCGTAAAGAGTCAGATGCTGTCTAATGGAACGGGTAGTTTTGAAAGTCCCATTACAGTTCTGGAGGGTGCTAACAAAAACGTTTGGACTTGGAAAAATTTTGCTCTTGCGTTTTTTATGGACCACACTGCATATGTTTAGTTCCAGAGAGCAGAGAACGAATACTTGAAGCAATGAATATTGAGACGGAGGTAAGATGATTACTTCCACTATTATTTTACAAAGGAAAGCGACAAAAACAAACCATTCAGTAGAGCGCTATTTAATTTTTTTTGAAATCATGTTAAAATTGGAATTGTCCATTATTCTTATTTGCTCTCTATTATAAAACTAACACATATTATTATAACCAACTACCCTGTACCTTCTTGTACAGGTTTTATTATATTATTATTATTTTACAGTATTATTTTGTTATTTTATTATTTTATTATTTTTAATAAGTACTGGCAGGAATGAGAGTGGTTTAATGTACTTTGAATTTTGTTCAGCCATTACTTTGTAAAGTTTTTTTTTTTTTTTTTTAATTGCTACGCCTGCTGTACGGATGCAAACCTATTTAACGTTGCCTTTTGGACTTAAAAGTCAAACAACCTGAGCGGGGAATCGAACCCACGACCTTTGAAATCTGACTCTACTGGAGAAATTTGGACATTTGAACTGTAATCATTGTTTTCAGTACTTTCAATCATTTGTTTTGAATTCTTGTCTTTCCTCGAAAGCTTAACTTAGAGGAATGGTGGGTAGAGGGTGGGTGTCCCTATACGCTACGAAATATTGAGCATGAAACGCAGTTTTGAATACAGAAAAGGAATACTTTTGCACTTTCCAACCCGTAGTTTGAAACCAGGGTAGTTAAGTAGGTAATGCCGCTTTTCTGAAAACGTGGGGTAAGGTAATATCCGTTTCTGTCAGCGACACCAGCCAGACAACATCATGTCTGTCGCAGGAGGCGAAACTTTATTAATAGGCCTAATAATAAAAAACAAAGATGGCGTTGCTAGCATCTAACCACCGTAATAGTGACAAAATATTTGGAAGTTAACAAAATAATCGTGCGTGGGCAGCATCTGAAGTTGGAGAACTTATTCTGTGTCTGCGTTCGATTCAAACAGTATTCAGTTCGTTGCATGAAATGTGAACCACGGAAGAAGGTTCAGCTGAGTGGCTTCGTCGGCACAGAAAACCATGCGTTATAGTTAGCTCCACTTACCGTAACTTAAACCCGTTTTAAAACTGAATGCATGATTTAAAGTTGAAAAAAAATTGATCAGTCAGTTCTGATCTTCCTTAAAATTAATTTCATGTCCTTATCTGGCTTACCATTTTTTTCAGGTGATGAATTCATTGTAATTCTTATCGCGATCGCTTTGTTTTAGTGACGCTAAATAGGTTCCATCTCTATGACGACGCTGTAACGAAAACAAGAGTTCGCTGACGACCGAACCCTCTGGCGGTAGCTCCTTGAAGTAGGTACTAGTGTCATCCAATTGTTTACTACTGGCGGTAAATTGGCCGCTTCTCCCAGTCGAAGCCATGAAGCCAATAAATGCCCTCGCACGGAAAACCGCAGAGGGCCGTGCCCAACCGAAAACCACCTGGTGAAGGGGCTAGTATAAACTTTGTAAGAGCTAGTAAAAATGCAGATAAAGGCAGGAAAATCAAGGCCTGCCTGGGAGCAGTTCTTAACAGTGCTTCCCAGAAAAACACACATCAGCGTCAAACCATAAAAGCGAAAACTAAATGCCAAAAATAACCCATAATGGTGAAATAAAAGACCAGGCAGAAGAGTCTACACAATTAAATGGTCATAACAAAGTTAAAGCAAGACCAAAGTAGATAGAAAGTAGCTCGAAGTAAAATGGTCCAAAACAAAAATGCCGACGGCATTTACTACTGACAGAGTAAAAGTGGAGTTACCTATATTCTTTGCCCTGGTTCAAACAAAAAGTTTCATAATTTAACAATTGTATCATTAAATTTTTTTGGGGGGGGAGGGGGGGTTGGGTTAACGCTTTTTCCCCAGATTTATCACGGTGGAAAGCCAAATCGGCTCGATTAGGGATTAATAAATGCAGATACAAACCTATTTCCGTTACAAAAGGACTTAAATGTCAGATTGCCTGAGTGGGAATTGAACCCTCCCCCTACCGCCGGGTCATGCTAAGAACATACGCCCGGACAAGATATTTTTGTAAGTCCATGTGTACGTGTAGGTCGGTAAGACGATTCAATCTCGTATTCCATTGGCTCATAGACCAAGCCTCTAACAGGTCGTCCGTACGTTGCTCGCTTCACTCAGGTTCCCGGGGAACCCTCATAAGTTTACTTTTTGTCATTGGACTCAAATTTTTTTGTCATTTTGCTTAAGCGCTCATGTCACGGTGTGGGTCTTTACAATGGTTTTATTGGGACCAGTGTGAAGTTACACGCTTTCACGCTTTCACGTAAGGACCCATTTATAATATTGATTTCGACGCGTACGCGTGACGCTCGGCGCGTGAAACTAGAGTTTTTCCCATGCTCAGCGCTTAAGCGTGAGCATTTACAATTGTAAAGCAAGGTGGGCCAACGCGCGCGTTTAGCTATTTTCAAGCGTCACGCCAAGGCTACCTATACGTAAAGGCTTAACGTCAGAAATTCGACGCGTCGTCCAGTTAGCCACCTATTCTGCCACCAGTCGCGCTACTTACACCCCAAAAATGAACTGCTCTAGCATGAACTGTGAAAGGTACGTGTGACACGCAATAGGCGGATTTTAAACTTAAAACACTGCATTGACACCAAATAATTAAACTTTAACAACAGTGGCTTCACGCTACGTACCTCTTTGTTCACTCGACGACAAAACAAAGCCTCCGGAGGTTTAATTTCATGAATTTCAAGCAGAAGAGCAACCAAGGTACGTGTGTATTGTACTGTATAATACGCTACGGCATTTTCAATTCTCATTAATTTAATTTAATCAACACATTTGTCGTCATTGTCCATAAACTTTGACGATACGTACAATAAATCCATACAGTAAATATAAACAAAAACAGTGACAAAAACAGTTAAGACTGTAGGCATAACTATTATAAAATTAGTATAGAAAAAACAAATATTTGACAAATATATAACTATAAAGAAATAACAAGAACCAACTTCTCTCCAAGCCCTTAGCCATCCCAGAAGACCCAAGATTGATTGATTGATTGATTTATTACGCAGAAAATTGGTCCAGGACCACGCATTCTGCGACTAACTACATATAAGTACAGAGAAAACCACGATCAGAACACACAGACCCCGGGCTTGGTGCAAGGAGAGGGAAATGGAGGAAGGTGAAAAGGTGACAGCACGAAACCCATACTACAAACGAACCCCAGTATCCTTAACGAAACGAGCTACAGCCAACAGCCTACCTGTAGACACGCGACCATCATTCAGGGACAGAAGACCATCCACAGATTGACCGGCATGGAAGTATCGAGCTAGACCCATCCGCTGAACACGGAAAACCGTACAGTGGAGCAGAAAATGTTCTGGTGTGAGATCCACCCGACACACCGGACACAACGCAGTGTCCGACCAGCCCATCCGATGACGATGAGCCTCGAGAAGGGAGTGCCCAGTGCGCAAACGCGAGAGAGCCCTAGCAGTCGGCACCGGGAATCTATCAAGGACCGTTGAACGACTGCAAACAGGATGAATGCGGAAGAGATCGCGTCCCGCCGTTGACGCGCGCCACTCAGTGGTCCACAGGTCCATGCACCACCCAGTGAGCACTGGGCGCCTCGACCGGACAGACAAGTGAACACAGAGAGAGCCTACATCACTGTCAAATGCTCCCGCCTTTGCCAGGCCATCCGCGAGAACATTCCCATGCACGCCTGCATGGCCGCGAACCCAACGCAAAAACACCTGGCCATGACGCTCCGCTGCCCACAACTTCCTACATATGGAGTATACAACCGGGTCTCGTAGGTCAAGAGCAGCCACAGCTCGCCGGACAGTCTCAATTGCTGGCTCTGAGTCAGTGTAGATAACAAAAGCAGGGAGAGCAAGATCCAAAGCGACATCCAGTGCCACAGAAATCGCGCAAAGTTCGCAAACAGTGCTGGAGGGCACTGCATCCAGCCTGAAACTTCGAAACACCTTCAAGGACGGGACAACTACTCCCACACCACCATCCCAGGTGTCACGACGAAAAGACGCGTCGCAGAATACCTCGCAGAACTCAGCACCACCTAACCGCTGCACACCGAACACAGACACCAAAGCCGGACACCATACCCAAGGACAAAAAGGACGAGCAATAGCCACATCCATAGGGTGACAAGAAGATAAACGACGGAGGAGAGACGCCCCGTAACCAAGAGACCCCAACGTGGCACGAGCCACAGGCTCAAGGGTGCAATAATCGCTAACTATACGACCAACTGGGTCGTACTTGCCACGACTAACATTGCGCACGCACAAAACCAAAAGCAGCTCAGCAGCCCGAATGTGAAGTGGAGGCTCACAGCTTTCAACCCAGAGGGCTGGAACAGGAGTAGAGACCAGACAGCCCGTTACCAGGCGGAGACAAACATTCACCACCACTTGTAGGGAGCGAACATGCCGCTGGTATGATGACAGGAAGGGCAGGTGGTAATCCAAAGACGAACGAATAAACGTCCTGTAGACTGCCAGAAGCGAACCCCGTGTTACCCCAGGAATCCCAGCAAGCCGCTTTAGGACTGAGGTCCTTGCGCAAACTTTGAGACGCAGCCCACTGGTATGAGATGACCAGTCAAGTCGGTCATCCAACACTACCCCTAAATACTTAACCACTGACGACTGAACCACTACTGTGCCATCTACCACTATCGATGCAGGAACTCTACTCCTCTTCGCACTACGGGAAAACACCATGAGCTCAGTCTTGGCCGGTGCAAGGAGGAGACCCCGCTCAGACAGTCGGGAAGAGATGCGACCTACAGCCATCTGTGCACACTGACAGCACGCTGCAACTTCATCGCCGGCAAACCACAGAGCAACGTCGTCTGCATAGCAGACGACATTCGACGTCTGACTCAGTTCCAGGAGTATGTCATTCACTGCTACAGCAAACAAAGTCGGGCTCAGGCAACTGCCCTGGGGAAGCCCTCGCCCAGACCTGGCCTCCTTTGACCAGAATGCATTGATCTTGGTCACAAACTTGCGCTCACCAAGCAAGGCGGAAATAACACGAACCAGCTTTGGACCAACACCCAGCCTAGACAGGTTATAACAGACCCACTCAACACTGACGGTGTCATAAGCGGCCTTGATATCAAGAAATACAGCTACAACCACCTGACCGTGTGCCCAGGCCTCGTGGATCCCAGACAGCAGATAGGCAATGGCATCCTGAGCAGTCCTGTTTGCACGATACCCAAATTGAACGGGAGCTAGACAGTCATAAAACTCAAGATGCCAGTCCAGACGCCTGATGACCATTCGCTCAAAAACCTTCCTCAGATTTGACAAAAGCGAGATGGGCCTGTAACTAAGTAGACAAGAACGGGGAGCACCAGCCTTACAGAGCGGGACAATCACCGTAAAAAGCCAAGACTCGGGAAGCCCGGCCCCATCTAGAATAGTCTGGAACAGAGACACACAGGTTTCTACAGACTCAGCCGTCAATGACCGCAGCATGCCATACAACACCCCATCTATACCTGGGGCACTGCTATCCTTGCACTTTGCCAGAGCAGCAGCAAACTCCGACACATCCCACGGGAGATCAGTCACAGACCCACATAGTGACACCTGAGTGAAGGGGGGTGGAGGGAGACCCCCAGGAAGGGCATAAACGCTCGCAAAGCGAGCGTTGAACGCATCTGCCATCTCCTGACCACGAAGGACAGAACGACAGGAACCATTTTCAGCGAAGACCCACGTCACAGATTCCCGAAGGCTCTGCTGATTCAATATGCGCCAAGCAGAGCTCAAAGAAGGAGCGCCACAAACCTGACTACAGGTACGAGCGGGATACGACCGCTTTTCTGCACGAATCAAAAAAGCGGACTCCTGAACTATGCCCCTGTAAGTGAACCACGAGACGTCACTAGGATGCCTTTTCCAGCACTGGAATGCCTTCCTCCTGTCACGTACTGCCCGCACACAGACAGAAGTCCACCAAACAGGATGTACCCTGGATGGAACAGCTGCACGAGTACATCTTGGCCTTACCAGGGAGGCGACCCAATCGGAGAAAATTCCATCGGAGACCTGCGGCCTCTTACAAAGCATGTGACGCTGCTCATGACGACGCCGAGCCGGGGACAGGACTATTGGGAAGTGGTCACTGCCTCTCTGATCATCAGAAACAGAGAAGCAGAACCGATTTGCAAAACCAGGAGAGCACAAAAAGAGATCCAGAACAGATTCCTGAACTGTGCCCTGAAACCATCGTGAAAAGGTAGGACAACCATTCTGGATGATTTCTAAGCCAACAGAGCCAATAGCACTGGCTAACCTACGACCCCTCGCATCAGCACGGACAGAGCCCCAATCAAAATGATGGGCATTAAAGTCGCCACCAATTATAAACGGTTGGCGGAACTGACGAAACCAGTCCTCCCACACATCACAAGCAATAGCACCAACAGCATGCACAAAAACAAGAGAAACCCATTGCTGCAGATCCCACACCTTGACAGCGCATGCTTTCAGCCCCTCTACATGCACTGAAATAGGATGGACAATATACGGGATGGTCCATTTAACAAAAATACCAACCCCATTACCCGGAGAAATGAAGTCGGCCTGAAATGACCCAAGACCCAAGAACAACGTACAACAACAATTAGGTCCAGACCCAAAACAATTCAATTCAATTACACCGAAAACCCGTACTTAATATCCTCAGGAGTGCACTCATCAAGTTTACATTTAAATAATAATATCGAACCCGCATCAACAACCTCTTTAGGTAGCTTATTCCAGAAGGGAATACCCCTATTATCAAATGTATGTCGTGGCATTATAATGGGGGTTACAAACTTTTAATTTGAAATTATGACCCCTAGCGTTAAACGGAGAAAAATCCCGTACAAAAAATTCATCGTTAACCTTGGGAAAAAAACCACGAATGACTTTGAACATATAAATCAGACAACCTCTGAGTCGGCGCCAACGAAGAGAAGGAAGCAGTAAATACCTTAATCTTTCATAATACCCCAAATGATACAGTGACTTAATTTTTTTTGTAAACCTTCGCTGCACACTTTCAATACTAATATCATCTTTTTTGAATAAAGGGTCCCAAAAGGGAATACCATATTCCAAAATAGGTCTAATTAGTGACTTAAACAATTGAATCAGGACAACAGGTTCCCTAGAGGAAATTGTGCGAAATATCATATGAAAAATAGTCATGGCCCTTCCTACGATTGATTCAGCATGAGTAGAAAAACTGAACTGGCCACAATAATTCCCAGATCCCGTATAGACTCAACAGCAGTGATTTGAATATTCTCAAGAAAATACGGGCAACGAGAGTTTTCTCTCCCTAAGTGAAGTACAGTGATCTTGCTGAAGTTAATTGGAAGTTGCCAAATTTTACTCCATTCCAAAGCCTTATCGATCTTCCGTTGGTTAAGTAGCCAATCCTCCGAGGTATTTGTTACAGCCATCTTGGAGTCATCAGCAAATTTAACCTGAATGGATTCAGGTGAGTCGCAAAATTCAGCGATAAAAATTGAAAACAAGACCGGCGCCAAGACCGACCCTTGTAGAAGGCCACTCTCCAATGTATGCCAACCAGATTGCATACCTTCCAAAATAACAGCGATTTGCCGTTCCTGTAACCAGTGGAAGATCCAATCGGCTAAATTACCCACAATACCAACCTTTTTATATTTAATCATGAGCTTATTCCGATCAACTTTGTCATAGGCTTTTTCCAGGTCGAAAAAAAGAAGAACATTTTGCCGGCCCCCAGCCAGGCCGGATAAAAATGGTTTCTTTTGCTGTAAAAGTGCATTACCTGTCAATTTATAGCATTGTTGTCCCAATGATGCTGCTTGCTGCTTGAGACTTGAATAGCTGCCTCAGTTACCCTATACCGCGCATGCGCGGTCCTCCCTATAAAGGATGCGTGCTTGGGAAGCTCGTCATCTCTTTGTCTCTCAATTGTGTCAAAAGGTGACTCGAGAGGGGAGGCAGGGTGGGCCTAAGGTAATGCACTTTTACAGCAAAAGAAACCATTTTTAGCCGGCCTGGCTGGGGGCCGGCAAAATGTTCTTTCTTTGTGCTGTGAAAAGTGCAGTACCTGTCAATTTATAGCATTGACAGGCCGACCTCGTCATATTAGGTAGCGGGCACCTTTTAACTGAGTCCCTGGGGTTCTGAGGCTGCTGTCACCTGGGTTGGTTTCCCCAATTACCATCATTTTTTTTTTAGGTAATTGATGACAAAGGTATGGCAAAAAGAAAGTCACAATGTTGTGTTTACCTTAGTAGGAGGTGACATCATCCGGACTTGTAGGTGAAGTTCCGCTTGGGTTAGAGCAGGAGAGGACACAGGTCGAGTCTTCATTGGTGAATCCCGGTGGGGGTAAGGTAAGTCACAGGGTGCGGCGAAGAGAGTTCATAGGGGTGTGAATATGGCAGAAATCTAGGTTAAGAAAGATGATAGGAGGGGTAGTCCCTGGGCTGGGCAAATTGATTAAAGGGAAGTTGATATGTAAGGGATAACTGTAATAATTCTAGGGATTTTTTTTTTTTTTTTTAATTTTAGGTTTTTTTTTTTTTTTAAGGTTATGAGGAAGCGGCTTAATGTGAGGAGGGGTTGTGGAGGCCGAAATAAAATCCCTTTGCTTTCAGCCGGCATGGGGAACATGGGATTTCGAGAGTGGGGGTTGAGGATAGTGGTGAGAGATCAGGGTGCAGTGGGGTAAACGTGGTGTCGTTATCATACAACGTGGTGTCGTTATCATACAACGTGGTGTCGTTATCATACTGCCATAGGGAGAATGATCTGAGGTTGTGGTCTCGGGCTGTGGATGCGATACTTTTCCATGCCCCAGAGATTTCGTTGTGTTGGTTGTTTTAGGATGGGGTTGATGGGGTTGCTAGAGAAGTTTCGTCTTTAAGCGAGGGTTCCACCCGTGCAAGATGCCTGGAAGGAAGTGCTGGGGGGGGTTGACACGGGGGTCGGATGGTTGTACAAGTCCAGGATGACGAATGGGTCCGGGGGGCTTGTAGGCCGGCTTCCAAGTTCTGTCGGATGAAAGTCGTGATAAGTTCGGATGAAAAGAGGGGAAATTCCGGGGCCAGAGATTGTGGCGGGTCCGGGAGTGGAAGGGGGAGGGGGCCAATGGTGTCGTCTTCGGAAGCAGATGAGGACTAGGAAGAACGAGGAGAGTGAAGAGCAGGAGAAGGCACAATAGGTTCATCCTTGTTAGGTGAATGTGGTGTAGCAGGAATGACTATTGTGGCCTGTTCAGTAGAAGAAAACGGAACAATGACTTCTTGCGGAGAGGAAGGGTTGTCGGGGAAATGAGATGGAAGTGGGTCTTCGTGCTCCTCCGTGGTCATTGTGGGATGATTTTCCCGGGAATTCTGGATGGATGGTGAGTCCGCTGAAATAGGGGATGTAACCCATGATTGCTGCGACATTGGTGTTGCTGACGCAGGGGAAGGTGAGTAAGTCGGTGTGACAGGTTGGGTGACAGCGGTAGATGAAGGTCGAGGCTTCTTGGGGGAAGGGGACTTGAAAGGAGATTTGGAATATCCCTGATGAGTTCTTTGCTTCTTCCGTAAAGAGGAGAGGTGGTTTAGCGCCGAGATAATTTTCCAGTCTTCAAAAGGAATAGAAATGCAGATCGGGCACGGATTGTCAAAATAATTGCAAAGCCTGTGTGCTGGACAAACTGAAGTGTGGGGGTCCTTCCTATTGGGGTTTCTTAGGCCTGGACAGTTACAGGATCCCGGATCTTGAATTAGTGGCAGTCTGCCTGCATAAGGGTCCTTTAGGGTTGGGTGAACTGGTTTTAGCACTTTCACCATGTTGGAAGAAGTACAATCGAAGAAATCCTGGAATTCCGGGGCGCTAAACAGCGACTGGAAGCAACACAAAGAGACGCTGGAAACGGGAACAGGAAGGAGCCTCGTTTTGGAAATCGGAGAGATGTGACGTCACGGGAGAGTGAAGGTGTTGTGCGACACTCGCAGGTTCAGCGGCAAGCTATACGGCAACGAACAAGAGCGGTGTCGGTATGGCGGTCCCACGGTAGATGGCGTGAGGGCGCCGGGTGGCTGAATTGTGTCGCATCGTGCAACAGTGGGCGGGAGAAGAGATGCAGAGGTGTGGACGGATCGCCGGTTGTGCTGCCCGGGAGCGGGAATGATGACCGGCCGGAGGAGGCATCAGACGGTGGCGAGATACTGGAGAGTGCATGAGCAGGTTGAGTTGGGAGATCGGCGTCGTGCGACGTACGTCAATGGTAGCCATGGCATGTGGTGGAAGTGATCCCTCCTTAATTTAGGTGAGGAATGCGGAATGTGTCGGCATCTCGTAAGAAAGGTGGTGGGGGTCGTAAGCAGAAGAGGCGTCTACAGCTTAGTGATTCGCACGTCCGAACGGCACCGGTCATGCAGCAGTCGTCACGGGCGAGGGTTTCTGCTTGGCATATTGGGAAAGTGCCTTGGTGTGTCTTACTTCTTCCACCAGGTCCAAAGGACGGGAGGCGGCGAGATGTATTGGAGAGACGTCGTCGGTGATGACAACGTGGACGTCCCGTACAGAGCCGGGCGTACAGCGGTCGTTGCGGACGGGGGTTTCTGCTTGGTAAGTTGGGGGGAGGGTACCTTGGTGTGTCTTACATCTTCCACCAGGTCCAAAGGACGGGAGGCGGCGAGGTGTAGTGGCCGACATGTGGTGGAGAGATGTCGTCGGTGATGACGACGTGGACGTCCCGTACAGAGCCGGGCGTACAGTGATCGTTGCGGGCGGGGCTTTTGGTTGGTAACATCAGTGGATTTGGAAGGCTTTAGCGGAAGTAGTCAGGTGCAGCGTATGTTGTTGTTCGGGAGTGGAAATGCCTTACGGGCAGTGGAGGCTTATAGGGATGTCGTGACACAGCAGTAGGGTCGGCCGTCCCTGACGGGGGCTTGCGCTTCATAGCCGGCAAAACGGAGTTGTGCGGCACAGTGTTGTGCAACACAGAGTTGTGCGACGGAGTCTTCGGCAGTTATGAGAAGAAATGCTACGGCATGGTTGGGTCGTCGTTGTTGTCCGGGCAGAGGAAATGCTATGCGAGCGGCAGAGGCCTCTGAGGGAGTTGTGACACTGTGGTGGGATCGTGCGACACTGACGAGCAGTTGAGCTTCGTAGCTGGTGAGACGACGTTGGGCGACATACGTTTGTGGTTTTCATGGCTCGTAAAGGGGGCAGCCCAGTCTTGAGTGTTAACCTGCCGTACCGATGAGATGTATGACGGGGGAGACGTTGGTGTCTTGTTGGCAGAGCGGCGGAAGTCCGAGCATGGTGGCTGGTCGGCCCGAAAGGGCTGCTTCATTTCCAGAGGGGAGTGTCGCATCGTGCGACACTCGAGGGAGATGATGGTTTTACGGTAGAAGGGCGGCTGACTTGGTGCCTGTTTGATTTAGACGTTCGAAAGGGTAGGTTGTCTTGTCTGACGGGTTTTATGTTTGTGGGAGATGTCCAAGTGATGGGGTGGTGTCGGAATCAGCCCCCTAAGAGGCGTATCGGACTCGTGAAGCGGCTGATTGCGTTGTCCGTTTTGTAGCTGGGAGTCGTCGGTATCGCCGTTGCCGACATGCACGTCCCGTACTAAGCCGGGCGCGCAGCGGTCGTCATGGGCGGAAGAGACGGTCGGGGGAAGAGCGCAGCATCCGAGGTGAGATCAGTGTCGCATGATGCAACATCCTTCCTTGGAGATGAGCGGCGAAAATCTAAGACCTAGGTGGGAGATGTGACGGAAAGAAAAACCCCAGTGGTAAGTTGTTGGGTGACAGACAGGCAGAGCCGAGGATTTCCCGGAGTTTCTGCTATGCAACTCGGAGCAGCGCCTTGGTGTGTTGCATGTCGACTGCCAGGATTGACAGGGCAAGGAGAGGGCGGGCGTTGGCCGTCGTGTAGCTAGGAGACGTTGGTGTCGCCGTTGCCGACATGCACGTCCAGTGCTAAGCCGAGCACGCAGCGGTCGACGCGGGCGAGGAGAGAGCAGTGTCCGAGGCGGGAGCAGTGTCGCATAGTGCGACATTCATCGTCAGAGAGAAAGGGCGACACAGTTATCACGTTGAACGGCAGATGGTAAGGGGGCGATGGACGGGAGGTTGATGGCACGTGAGAGATGAGGTTTCCCGGAGTCGCTACTTGGTTTTGTAGAGGAGCACTTCGGCGTGTCGAGTACATGTATTAGAACCGGTGGGCCGTGAGGGGTGGCGAACGGGAGTCGATGTTGCCGTCGGAGGCGACATGCGCATCCCGTGCAATGCCAGGTGTGTAGCGGTCGCCGTGGTTAGGTAGTCGGAAAAGGCGGAGAAGGCTGCATAGTCAGCGACATGCACGACCTGATCGGGGCCAGGCGTGTAGCGGTCGCCGAGGGCAGGGAGAGCTGCGGAGAAAGAGAAAAAAACGGCGGGGAAGAATCCAGGTGCAGCGAGCTGTCGAATGGGCGGCAGCTCGAGACAAAGAGATGGCGAGCTTCCCAACCACGCATCCTTTATAGGGAGGACCGCGCATGTGCGGTAGGGTAACTGAGGCAGCTATTCAAGTCTCAAGCAGCAAGCAGCATCATTGGGACAACAATGCTATAAACTGACAGGTACTGCACTTTTCACAGCACAAAGAAACGTCAACAGATTTTCTTTGATCCCAGAGTTTACAAATGTGTTAAACGATCCATGGACGTAGCAGTAAATCATCCGAAGACTTCAAGAATAGTCACCATTACCATAGTCGTTTAGCGCGGTAAATCTAATAATGAGAAGATAATCACGTTTTGTGCATCCCGCTAACACTAATCAATGCTACGATTGGGGTTTTTCGTTCTTCGTGCTTTCAGTTCAGCGCAACGCTTGGACGACGCGTCTAGCATGCTACGTGAAACCGAGCGTTAAGCCTTTACGTGTAGGTAGGTAGCCTTGGTCACGCGAATATCTACTGGACCTAGATCGGTGAACGCCAAGCGACGCTCGCACGCTTAGTTGTTGCATGCTGGGATAAAAAAAATGGCGGCATCAACGGATTCCATCGGCGCCGATCGACGCCACAAGAAAGGAAAACGTGGTGTGCTAAAAGGTTGAATGCTCAAAATAAACGGCCAGATATCTTAAATACAGTGACCTTGACCCGTATGGCATCGA
>JAHWFP010169415.1:0-15197 GCA_023313725.1 Lithobius niger
GAGCTAATGGATTAGTGGCCTATAAGAATAAGACGAATAATAGTAATTAGCTTTCATTATTCTTTAAAAGCTTCGAAACGGAAATTTTCTTGACAGCCTGTTGAATTAATACAATAACGGAATGACATTAAGCTTTGGCCTAGAAAAAAACTCCGGATTAAATTGTCGTTCTCTGCTCTACCTGTATGTGATTTGGAATGACCGTGATGGTTTTGTTTTTTGGGATATTTTTTCTTTTTTTTTTCTTACACAAAACAAAACAAAAAATAAATTAATCTAATCATAGTCATTAAGGGGGTTAGGAGGCGAAGTTATAGCCGGAACAACTCGTTTAATCTGTTCCTGTGTTTTTGAGTTAACTGGTAGAAAATGTAGAAATACTGTAATCGATTTTTGTGTGTGATGTAAATATAGTTTCTTCTTTCTTTTTTTTTTTTTTTAGCAACACCACGTAAGTTAGAAATCAGAGTTTTTTTTGGGTTATCTAGAATTTTTATTTCAGGAGGATACGTATCAGTGTTACGGCCTCCAGCTTATCGTAAACTGCTGCAAACTAATCAACAGCATCATCAGGGCCGCCCCTCTCCTCCCAATCTCGCCCAAGAAAGACTGAAGAGGGTTTACAATATTTCGGTGGAGGAGGGTAAAATTGCAAGTCCCCCCCCCCCCAGAAAAAAAATCCTACGCACGACCCTGTTTAGAATGACCTACGGGTCGTATACGAATCCTTACTGGGTTCCCTTACCGGACCCTGCTGGATATACGTCACAAAACAAAAAAGTTTTAATTAAAAACCCCAGTTTTTGTACAATTTTTTTTGGGACTTTTTTTTAGGTTGGCCTTTAAAAAGAATCTCATTAAGTAAACCAACTATTAGGCCTTTTTAGAAGAAAGCACAGACATGGGTCAAAGTGAACGACACAAGGTTATGGGGCACAGTTCATCCTAAAAAAAAAATATAAGAAATCTAACCAACCATCTTAAAAAATGGAAAGTGTAGTTAATAGCATCATAGAAGAGGTGAAGTCTGGACGGAGGAAGGGGGAGGGAAGCAATCGCAGAACACTAAAATTTAAAGAGGCTAATTTTGGGGCTTAATAGCATCCTTTTTAAAGGGCAGGCTAAAAATAAAGTCCCCAAGTAGGAGAGAAGTTGGCATTTTTTAATTAAACCGTTTTTGTTTTGTGACAGGCCCAGTACGGGGGGTCCAGTAGGGGGACCCGGTAAGAATTCGTACGACCCGTTGGCCAATCAAACGCCTTTTTGATTTACCAACGTCACACCCAATGCTCAGGGCCGTGGCTGGAATTTTTTTCGGGGTGGGGGGAAACTGGCAATTTTACCTTTTCCCCAACGAGTCTTTCTTGGTGATATTTGGGGAGGAGGAGGAGGAGGAATCGAAATCGACCTCTAAAATACATGGCGATTCTTGTACCGATATTTTAATTTAATTTAGCGCAACGATATAATAAAATCACGTGGAAAAGCCGAATTCCGGCTTTTCCCCGTGAGTTTAGTTTACTGTATCGTTGCTCTAGATTAAATCAAAATGTCGGTTTCGGAATCGGCGTGTATTTTTGTGGCAGATTTCGATCCGATTCCGAGATGGGTAATATCGGCTATTAAGATGTCAACATCTGTTAATTCCGACATAGGACAAAGTGAATAGAATTACCGTGGAATAATATGTAATAGAACGGGCGCCAATAACAAATGTGTTGCCGTGCCCTTCCTCCCTTAGTTAACTTGGCTCATTTGGCACTCCCTAACACCACATTAGATCTCACCAACGCCCAAGATAGGTGTGTGTGGGGGGGGGGGGGAGGAGGTTGAGCTATCCGGCGGGTCGACAGCTATAGGTCATTGGCGCCAACCGCAGTTATGCAGTGGGCCGGGTTACCAAGATGTAAACCCCAAATCTAGATTTTGTCACACATCTGCACCTCTTGAAAAAATATTTAAAAACTAACATTTTTTTTCTGTGTTTTTTTCTTTGCGCATGTTTACATCGATCACTTCTTTCGTATTCTGCGCGTCGTTTACACGGAAATTTTAAAAACGGACAGTAATAAATATAATTGGTGCCATTCATCAGCCAGTATCATGGAAACTTATGATCGTGATCTCATCATGAAAGACGTGTCATGATCGCCATCCCTACGATAAATATGTCAATGATCAAGAAAAGCCAAAAAATACATAAAAAAAAAATAAATAAATACTTACTGGAATTGAAAACCCTCGTTGCTGGGGTGAAGAAACCATCGCTGTGCGCTACTGCGAAGCATGTGATGAGTATTAATATGGATTTAGTGCTTAATAAATACCTAAAAAAAAAAAAGAAACGAATGGAAACTTTAATACCGGGTTCAGGTTTACGCTGATTTTTTTTTTGTACGACCTCTCGTTCGTTCACAAATTTCCTCACTTTGGTGACTCAACTTTCCTATAAGAAACTCGGGCGGCCCCCCCCCCCCCCGTATATGGTCGGTTTTATAGAGCATTGTTGGAATTTCCCGTTTGCATGAAAATACCGTGACGTTACTCACTACATGTGCCAATTATTGATGAAGGTCATTACAAATTAAGCACCACCGTTATACCAGTCGAAGCCTCCGAAATTCCCACTGCGGACTTCAATAGAATAAAGATTGTAGAGATTTTCCCACTACGGACAAACAAACGACAACAACAACAACAAAAAACTACGATCTTAGTTATTGAGATTCTTAATGCTCCAAAATTCCTAAATCATAGTAAACATCGCATATGTAAACAAATTATAGCAATGATGACAAATTAAAACAAAAAAAAACAACGAAACTGTACTAAATAAACAGTACGGGGACTGCAGTGAACACCAGTGTGCAGTCATCTACGCGATAAAAAAAAGTGCATGTGTCATTACGCAGCCTGGAATCGAACCGGCTCAGTGGATAGAGCTATCGACATTTCGGAAAACACGGGTCCCTTGGAATCGCAACTGGGTTTTCCGATAGGTCGATTGCTCTAACCGACGAGCTACCACAACACTACCCACAGCGCCGCACAGTAGCAACTTACGAACTTTAACGTAAGTCACAAGTTCATAAGAGGGACAAGGAGGGCGCGCGGATAGCACGACCGCTTTCTGCCTGGGAGGTCCGGGTTCGATCCTGGCCTCCTCCACCCCCTGGCATTTTCGGGAAGAGAAGGTGGTTATCTGGTTAATTTAGTAGAACTAGTTGTACCCGCGCAGCTCATCCGCGCATGCGCGAGCGAAATAATATACTGGGAAGCATGACTTAAAACGCCCTCCTGTTCCCCCGAACCCCCTGCAATCCCCTCCCCGCACTCCCCCTTTGCGTGGTTCCCCCCCCCCCTCCCCTGGCACCGGCGGTATTTTGTGGTTGATTACCTGTACCACCGTCTTGATTCCCACACAAATCATTTGCGCATAAGCCAGCGAAATACTATACTGGGCAGCATGACATGAAAAGAATCCGACCGCTCCCCCTCCCTGTTACCCCGAACCCCCAGCACCCCCTGTACCCTCAGTCCCCCTGCCCTCCCCCCCACTTCCCCATTGGGCGATCTGTCCAACCACCACAGGGTCCCGCGGTATTTGGTCTTCTTAACAAAGTAAATCGCACTTCTCAATGTAGCTGCATTGCCTCTTTCTCCGTCTTTATTCCAACGCAATAAACCCGCAACAACGATCGTGCACAGTGATTGTTACTCAACCAACTTTCAAACTATTCAATGCTGCTCTTACAGCCAGCATTATTAAATCGTTTGATTTTTTCCTAATTCGAGACATTGTCTTCTTCTTTTGTCGCCTTCTTCATCATTGTTAGTCTTCCACCTTGTTAGCGGCGGCTTCGTCTTAATGTCGTAACAGAAATAGGTATTGTTTGGCCGCTACATTGTTAGCGTCTTATTCCCCTTCTTCCAGGAGTGGTTAACGCTCGTTAAACCCTTTGAACCCCTTCTTTACGTTAGGGCTTTGTCGGGCAGATGACCGGGTGCGGTTAACGCTCGCTAAAAACCCTTTGACCCTTCTTTACCGCCTGGGAATCTTGCTTAGCAGACATAGGGCCTTAGGGCTTCAGGCAGATGACCAGGAGTGGTTAACATTAAACTCTTTGAACCCTTTGAAGTATATAGATTGGGGTTAGGACAGTGAATGGCAGCGAGCTAATATGTCAGATTAATTCTGATTTTCGAAAACCATTCGCCCAGTTTTATTGATGTTTCGAAATTCGACAAATCTACAAATAAACACGCGCAAAATGTGAATCAGTTGTCTCCAACGCGTGTGCTTTTCGATATCATTTTGTGCGACAGTTACAAAATTTGATGTCTGGTTCGTGTCGCGTAATTTTTCATTTCTGATTAATTTCCCTGAATCGTAACTAGAAAAGTGAAAGGCATCGCATTCTAATCTTTGAAAGTAAACATCAACAAAACCATTCTCTCAGCTTTATTGATTTTTCGAAATTCTACAAATTCATAAATAAACATGTGCAAAATATGTATCAATTGTCTCCAACGCGCGTACTTTTTGATATCATTTTGTGTTAAGTTTCAAACTTTGATGTCTGATTCGTATCACGTCATTTTTCATTTCCGATTATTTTCCCTGAATCGTGATTAGAAAGGAAAATAGCGTCGATCTAATATGTCATATTAATTCTGATATTTTCAAAGTCAGTATCAACAAAACCATTCGCCCAGTTTTTATGGATTTTTTGAAATTCTACAAATAAAGGACGTGACAAATTTCAAGTGAACTGACAACGGGTTCAAATGTTATCGTGGAGACGGTCACCAGCACGGGATGAGTAGTTCCTTTGCCTTTCTTCGTACCGCGCTCCACTCAGCCCAAACTTGACATTTACCATAGATTATATATAAAGTTAACTAGATATGGCATCCTACCTCTTCCAAGCCTACGCGGGGATCCTGGCGATAGTTGTGGCCACTAATTCCTTTGAGGACTAAGGAGGGGGATGAAGCACAGCTCCGAAATTGCCAATACATACATTTTCATTTTTTAGACCTAAATAATGCGTGGGCAGGGGGTTTGACCCGCAGCACTCTTCACGCTAATATTTGATTTATACTTCGTGATTTTTTTTTTAGATCTAAACAAAGCGTCTAAGGGCTAAGAGGGATAAGCAGCAAAAATCCCAACATACTCTTCAGTTTTTTTTTTTTCACTTTTAAATCCCTGTCATACATTATTTGTTCGTTAGTAATAAGGGTGGGAATGATGGGAGGGGAGGGGGTTGTTGAACCGTAGCTGCAAACACGGTAATATTTAAAATATTTTATTTTGGAGATATAAACAAGCCTCGTAAAGATGAATCGTAGCTCTCAACATGCTAATAGAGTCGTGACAACAACGCTTTATTCGCTGCGGAGTTTGTATTTGGATCCAGTCGTTGACTAACTGCAAGGGGCACTGAATATACGCGGAGGCACATTATAAACATTATAATAGCTCAGTTTATCAAGCCAATGCTGTGAGCGTGGATTTTCTTTTTATTTTTGGCAGCTACTACAATTTTCAGCAAGTGGAATTTTGCTGTCTTCCCATTTACAACCTTAATACATGTTTCGAAGCGTAAAGGGATTGGACAAAAGAACGTACTTTAGGCCTAAGAAAACTGCTCTCACAGCATTAGCTCGGCTATATTGGCCATTTTTTTTACTTCCAGTGCCCCTTGCAGCTAGTCGGACGACTAGTTCCTGCAGCTAATATGAAGTTACTGCTTCTGCTCTTTATATCCATATTTTTTTTTTCATTTTTGAAACCCAAATAAGGCGTCACAAGGATAAATGTTGGCCGATTTAAACGTTCAGTGTTTTTTTCTTTTCAATTAAAAATTTAATATAGGTGATACGAAGCAAACGAAGGCGAATGAGTATCAACCGTCAAAACAGGGTAAGGGAGACAGGGGTAAGACATCTTTAAGGGAAGGAGTCCAAGATGTTGAATAGAACTAACACGCTGTCGAACTAACGTTTTTTTTTTTTAATGAATTTCTTTACGAGCCGAAGCAATTTAATGTTCGTGTGGCTGAACCGGCTCAATTTTGAACATTACCAAACTTTTTAGAGAAGAAGAAATGTCTGGTAAAGGAGGTGCCAGTCCGCAGATTCCGGGGAACCTCCGTTCATCGTAGGGGGCCGAAAGATTGTCCAGAATTGGCCAGAATAGTTCCCATAGTCGCTGAAGGAGCATGGTAGCCTGTCTCGCTCCCCTGGCCGGCAGGCCTGGCGGGTACTTTGCCAAGGTCCCCTTTCCAAGGGTGCGACCAGATCCGCAAACCTCCAGCAACCAGGCTGAGCTCTCTCACAACTCAACCACGATGACCGCAAAAACTAGTGTTGTTTTTTCCTTTTGTCGAAAACGTATACGTTAAAAATTGCGCCGCGTAGGTTTTTTCCCTAATAAATATTTGTGAAAAAATATCCGTTGTGCTGCGAATAGATGAGGCATGTGTCAATTCCCAGGAACAAGCGTTTAAACGAACTTAAAACGAGGAAGGCATTTGGTTTCTCGAGTCAAGGTCTACTGGAGTAGAAATTGCGTTTCTAGCCTCCCGACTCTAGGCCAGTTCTCGTTCCTGCCAGGAAGTTAACACCTCTTAGCATTACTTTCGTAAAATAAGATTAGGGCGATGTTAATTAAATCAACTGGCTTGATGTCAGGGGATGAAACTTGCTACATTCTCTCCCAGTCGGCCTTGTGCAAACGGTGGAACACAAAGCGAGAGTCACTACATTACATTTTTTTGCTCTTGGTATAATACAGATGCGAGGCGTTGCCCGCAACACTAGCACAGCTAAAAAGGGCGCGTTTACGCCACAAGTCATTCTCGCTCGCCGAATGCTATTTGCTAGTCAACCGTTATTTATTTATGATTAGTTTCCCGTTGCTACTAAATGAATGCGGTAATAGATAACAAATTGTATGTATTATAAATAACAATACGGATATAGAACAAAGTGCTACAGTAATCTTAAACATTGCTACCAGATTGTTGTTATTTCACGCTATTGCCAAAATTTGCTATTCTACTTCAAAGTACAGCTTCTAGCAATGATCAAACGTCGGTAGAATAAATAGCTTCTCGCAGCGAGAATTCAAAATCCAACATGGCGTCCATTTCGGGGTTGTCGAATCGAAGACAAATCATCGAATACCGGCATTCAGAAATCTGTCCATCGTCTTGTAAAGCAGTAAAAATTGTTTTCTAGTTGTCATAAATCGACGCTGTCGTGTTGCACGCTACGTACGTCGTGTCGCGAGGCACGAGGAGGAGATTTGCATCCGCGTTGTTGCCATGGTTACTGCGTATAGACAACTCGAAAGCCACATTCTTCGGTAAAGGCGAGAAGCAGCCAGCAGATTTAATATTAACCAAGTGAAAGCTAGTAAGCGAAAAATCTGTCGATGCGTAAACGAGCCCTTAGAGTCGGTGTACCGCTCCGCCAAGAGAGAAAACAACAAACAAATAATAGCGGAACGCATTTTCGGGCTGCTCAGCAAAGACAGCAGTGGTGTTGTACAAATGAAACACGTGGGTTTTGAAATGAATTTTAGGATAATCGTGCTCATTGGTAACTTTAGGTTTTTTTAAGCTAAAAGTTAAACGTTATTCGTCTTCCTTGTCCGTCAAGAAATAGTAACCTTACAAGCAAACTTTATTTAGCAAGTAACGCAGAAATTAATACCATTAAGTGCAAGTGATTATAAAATAACACCTTACATCCTTAAAATTGTAAGGGAAGAACCTTTTAGAATGCATGTACTTTTACCTTGGTTATGTTGGGGTTAAGTACCATGTTTAAAAAAAAAACATTGTGTGTGGTTTCACTTGATAACCCCCCTGACCTGAGAGACGAAACGTAAAAAAAAAATGGTGAATTTTTATAATCACTTGCACCTAAAGAATTTAATTTCTATGTTGCGTTTCTTCCTTCTTGTCAGGCAGAAAATTGTGGATAATTTACATTCCTCGTAAACGAGTCGTTCGTTAAATTCGTCTTTTATAGTTATTCACAAATGAATAAAATTATGTTTCTACAAAAATTATCATTCGGAGGACTAGCTGAGTGGATTAAAAAATGAATGCATAATTCGTGTATTTTTAAAACTATTTCAACAAAATTTGCGTACCAACAATTCTTAACATTGCTTGTTGAACTATAACTAAGTTGGCTAGTTTTGGCCAAATTAACGAAGAAGTAGAGAATGGTTAGTTCCGAGCGAGGGAAGTGAGCGAGGTCGAATACTCAACTGAATTTGTATACTGTGCGTCTGTGTGTTTGTCTGTCTGGGACACGATAACGTTCGCAGTTTCTTCTGATTTGGTTGAAATTTCATGTCAATAATAATAAAGAAAGGGCAAGAAATGGGTGAAACACCATTTACATCCTTCCGAAAAAAAAAAAAGCTAACAAATGTACAGCAATAATAGAAATTGCACTAAAAAAGTAAAGAAAAAAAAAACACTGAAAACACAAAATTGAAACACAAGACTAATAATAGAGGTCGGCAAAATTTCTCAGCAGCAGGGTGGGAAGTTGTCTGTTAAAACAGTTTAAGGAAGGTGACACGACAATTTCAGGTGGAAGCTGGTTCCAAATACGGCCAACCCTTGCCAGAAAGCCTGATAGTTTACTATCCATGGTGGATCAACGTAGTTGGCCCATGGGTTACAATAGGCTGCGCGCAGTCAACCATTGTAGAGTATAAAGGTACAACGAATTGTTTATCTAGACATACGCTAGTGTGTAGCGCCAAGTTAGGCAACAAACATCACAACAAACATCACATCAATTCAATTGTCGAGGTCGTAAACCATTAAAGCGCGACGCCATAGCATCAGTCTCTTATATCCTGAAGCATAGTTGGGCACATTTCAGGTACTTGGGGGAAAACAATAACGCGGTACAAAAGCTTAAATTGTGTTGAAATCGAGCGCAATGATCCACCTGACAAAAATTAACTCGTGTAGGAATGCCAGCTAAGATGCTTTCAATGCAAAATCTGACCCTCAACAACGTTGAAAATGTGTTACTACTTTCGGTTGCAATGTTCAAGATTCATTTAACCTTCGAACTATTACGAGGGGCGATTAACTTGGAGAATGTTTTGGTGTGTTGATATCACTCCTTTGAAGGGCCGAACTATTCGGAACTTGGCGGCCCCTTTTACCAGTTTTGGTTTTTGATATGATTTATTTAACCGTTGTAAAGGTTAACCTAAAGAAGTCAATGTGAGCTTATCGACAAGACAATAAAAAAAACAAAGAAAATATACACCACAAAATGGGGCAACCCACTTAATTGCCCGGACTCATCACGGGCATTTCGTTTGGTAAATACATTTTAACGTATAGGGCAAGAACAACACTAGTTTTGAAGGTACCCCTCCTCCCCCCGTCCCTCCGCCTCCCCGTACTTTCGGCGGTATGATCTTAGCTACGACACTGCTACCGTAGCAACCTACGCCTAACTCAAGCGACGTAGTCAACTTTACTATCGTGTGTTGAGTTCACTTTACTGTCGACTTGTGGGGAAAGAAAATAATTCTCGCAAGGTCAATGGGCAATTAGATATTTACCTTAAGAGAGAAAAAAAAAACTAAGTAGCTTTCGATCTTCAGTTGGATGACTCGGCAATAAAATTTCTAGGTTTTTCTTTTTGTTACGTCACCCTCGACGAAACTCGCAAGTTTAAAAAAAGAAAAAAACCCACAGAAAGAAAAAGAAAAACATAATGGGTTTATGGGTGAGGGACGAATGTATACGCGAATAAAAAAAAAATGGAAGCTGGGCCAAGGCATGATATGAGTGTGAATGAACGATTTTGAACATGAATTTGTTACGCTTGATACTTAGCAGTGTATAGCTTGCTTTAAGCCGTTGGAACGAGCGGTTTAGCGTCTATACTCATGATTTTTTAGGTCTTAAAAATCACTTTTTGTAGCGCTTGATTGCTGTAAGATTGACTGCATAAAAGTGGATTTAATATTAAGCGGAAAGGTTAGTGTCAAGAGTATCGTAAAAATAAAATAAAAAAATCGGCCGGGTGCACAGGAATGTTGATTTTAGCAGACTGTGCTACAAATAATAATTCAAAGATCGCTGAAAAAACTGGTGAACAATAGGCTTACCCAAGAGGCAACTAAAAATTCATAGGTAAGCAGAATGTATAGGTAGTGCCACTCTTTCTCTCACAGCGGTAAATATTTTGGACAAAAGATGTACCTGCTTTCAACGATTTACCGCCAGAGGCTCTCCGGGAAGCGCAAAGCATCATGGGGATCAAAACTATTTAGCGTCACTAAAACAAAATGATCACGATAAGAATACAAAATTAATCGGCTTAAAATATATCGTAATTCAGATTCGGACAGTAAAATAATTTTAAGAAAGATCAGAACTGGCTGATCAAGTTTTATTTTTAAAAACCAACATTCAATTTTAAAACGGTTTGTCGTTACGAGTGGAGCTAATTATCACATACGGTTTTGAGTTCGGAGAACGTTCGAGTAGCGTCCTCATCGGCCGTTCAGGCTGAGGCTTCTTCCGTGGTTTACGCTTAGTGTAATGAACTGTATACAGTTTGAATCGAACACAGAATAGGTTCTTCAACTTCGGATGTTGCCAACGCTCGAGTATTTCGTCTGTTTCCGCAGGTATTGTCGCTATTATCATGGTTACCATGGCAACGATGCCGCCATTTTTTATTTCAAGTTTCGCCTCCTACCCGGACCAGACAAGTGCTGCCTTCTGGTGCCGTTGGTGGAAGCAGGTCTTTTTTACCCCCCGTTTTCAGAAAAGCGTCACTACCTACTTAATCTACCCTGGTAAGCAGCGTGAACGGGGATGAGCCTGGGTCAGAAGGTAATCCACCCCAGTCGAAACGCAAACCCTGGCCTCCGATTTCCACGATCGCTGTGTTCGATTCGGTTTGATTGCTGCCGGCTGATGACACTGATACTGCCGACTTCAGAGAGAACTTTTGCAGCCACGTTACTCTTTTAGCGCAATATACCATCAAGAGCACTCGAGTACTAGCCCGTAACAACATCACTGGGTTAGGGCTCGTTTACGCAACGACAGTTTTCTCGCTCACTAGCTTTTACTTGATCAATACTAAATCTGATGGCTGGTTCTTGCCTTTACCGGAGTATGCGACTTTCGAGTTGTCTATGCGTATTAGTAACCATGGCAACGACGCAGACGCAAAGCTTCTCCTCGTGCCTCGTGACACAGCGTACGATGCTTGCAACATTTGAGCGTCGATTTATGACAACAAGAAAACAAGATTTACTGCAGTACAAGACGACGGAATTGTTTTTTGTATGCTGGTATTCGATGGTTTGTCTTCGATTCGATAGCCACGAAATGGACGCCATGTTGGATTTTGAATTCTCGCTGCGAGATGCTATTTATTCTACCGACGTTTGATCATTGCTAGAAGCTGTACTTTGAGGGAGAATAGCAAATTTTGGAAATAGCGTGAAATGTCAACAATCTTGTAGCAATGTTTAAAATTACTGTAGCACTTTGTTCTTTATCCGTGTTGTTATTTATAATACATACAATCTGTTATCTATTATCGCATTCATTTAGTAGCAACGGGAAACTAATCATAAATAAATAACGGTTGACTAGCAAATAGCTTTCGGCAAGCGTGAAGGCCTTTTTGAAAAAACGCGCCCTTAGGGCACGTTCACGCAACCACTCGCCTTTGCGTTATCGAAGCTAGAAATCATCTGAAATTCCAACATGGCGACTGTTTCTGCTCTGCCAGCTCGCAAAGGCAATCCCTTACGCAAGGCAATCCCCGCCCAATCCCTTACACTGCGAAACATGTTGTAAACCGACAAAGAACAAGAGTCTGCTTTCTGAAAATTGTAGCAGCTGACAACTAATCCAAAAAAAAAAGTTTTGAAATTTTACGTCCAAGAAATCTGCTCTCAAATTGGCTTGACAAACTACGCTAATATTTTTACTTCCGGTTATATTCAGTGCCCCTTACAGCTAGCTCAACGACCGGCTCCAGGTACGCACACTCCGCAGCGAATTTGTTGGCTCTGCTCTATGCTCTATTATAATTGTATCCTTTTAAAGCCACAAAAGTGAAAATTCAATCACACTCCGATAAACGAATTTTGTCTTTTATTTTATAATTTCTTCGTCACCTTTGCTTCTCCTTTTAACAAACTGTTATTCACAAGTCTGTTAAAATTAAGTATACTTTGATCTTTGCCGAAAAAAAAGAGCCGAAGTGGCCTATATCACTGAAGCCTAGTAGTGCAGCTTACTTAAAAGGACATACCTTCTCACTATATTCGAGCATCCTGCGCCAAATAGCTTTTGTAACATTTACATAGGTTAGAGGGAATATATATATCCGTTTCTCACGAGGGGAATGCTAGGAAAACGGATGCCTTTGCAACATTTACACGTGTCTGACGTGATGTTGTTGCAAAACTGAGCCCAAAGGTGAAACCCAACCGGACGGGAGGAATGCATCTTTAAAAGAACATATCTCTTACTATTTTCGAGTATCACATGCGAAATGTATTTCAATTTGCAACATTTACATAGGTTTGAAAGGATGAGGCAACACCGTATCACACGAGGCGGGGAAAAAAAACCGGAAAGTAAATGCGATTTCCATATTTATGTACATCTGAACTATATGCCTATGTCGCAAAGGCGGGTTTACGCAGAGACTCGCCTTTGCATTTTTGCAGCTAGAATTTAATCGCGATGGCAAAGATATCGTAGCCCTGGTACCAGGGCTACCTGGATTAACTAAATCCGACATCGTTTCAGTAAATGTGTGCAGTCTTATAATCCGTGAAAATAAGGTAAAGAATTCCTCCTGGCGAAATAACTTTCTCAGTAACATTATTGACTGTTTTCGTTGCGATCCTGCAGAGCTAAAACCTCCGCCATGTTGTAATTTTAGAGGCTTTCTAGGGTCTAGCTGCGAGAATCCTAACACAGGAAAGCCAATATGGAAGTCAATCCCCAGGAAAGCCCTAACACAGGAAAGCCAGTAACCCAGGAGGAACACAGGAAAGGCATTAACAGGAAATAACAGGAATAACAGGAAATAACAAGAAATAATAGGAAATAACTGGAATAACAGGAGAGCCATTAACACAGGAAAGCCAATGTGGAACCAAGCACCTCGAACACACTGATAGGACCACTCGCTTGAACATTTCCTTGACCATGTTTACTGGGAATATCGTACAGCAGCATACGAATTACAACAAGAAACCTCCTCGCGCATAGCGAGACAACGCCGAATAAGCGAGCGACTCGGCTAGTACATCATTTAAAACGTACGATGTGCATGAGTGCGTGCGTGTGTAAGGCACCTACAAAGATGAGAGTGGAGCCAACTGAAAGATAATTAAATGCCGAATAGGCTATTTTCATTGCGGTCACTTGATTCAAAGTTCAATCAAACATTATTCTTCGGGCAAACTTATATCAGAATAACTTATTGCTTATATAACTTGGGTGCAAAGAAAAAAAAAACCCGCCAAAACTACGATACATTTTGCATCAGTAATACGACATATAGATCTCAAAAACTGACTGACTTCAGCTGGCTGGACGCACGGAAAGAGAAGACCTGTAGGCTTTAAAAGGTTGTCAAGACGGAGGTGCGCGGATTGAGCGAGCAAAGCTACCGTATTCAACTAACCGTTTTCAACGTAAAACGAACATTTGACAGTACACGAACTAAGATGTTCAAAGAATGAGATGAACGAATTGCGAACATCGATTCAGTACATCGATTCTGTGATTGTCTTTGAATTGAATGACCTGTGAAGCATGGCTCGACGCCAACAGAGTGAGAAAAAGCGAACGATGTGGCTAGTTTATTTAAAATACGTAAAGTGGCTTTTTTCCATCCGTTTATCCGTTTTCATTTATTAGTATTAAAGCTAAGACGAAATTCCATGTAAAACGAAAAAAAAAAATGTTGGCCAGTTTGTTTAGTTAAGTCTTTGTTATCACGATTCTTCCCATGCATTGCGGGTAAGGAGAAATATATACGTTTGAAAAATGTTTTAAACATTTTTTTAAACTTTCAGACTTACGTAATAATTAAAACGGATTTTTTTTTCACCCGTAAATCTATTGCTTTTATTATTAATGCAAAGAACAACAAATTACAACAAAATTAAAACCAAACCAAAAGCCGATAAAGAGGTGACTAAGTTGAGAATGGTTCGGCTCATAGGCAAAAGGTAGAAGCAAATTGTTGAAAACCAATTACTTGTTGACGTGGCACTTTATTACTCATCTGCACGGTAGAGGAGTTGAGTCAATACGCAATTAAAAAAAAGGAGTGATATCATATCAAAAACCAGAACTGGTAAAAGGGGCTACCAAGTTCCGAATGGTTCGGCCCTTCAAAGGAGTGATATCAACACACCAAAACATTCGCCAACTTAATCGCACCGAGTAATACTTTGGACGTTAAATGATAACTAGAACATTGCTACCACTCCACTACCGTGCAGATGAGTAATAAAGTGCCACGTCAACAAGAAATTGGTTTTTAACAATTTGCTACTACCTTTTGCCTATGGGCCGAACCATTCTCAACTTAGTCACCTCTTTATTGGCTTTTGGTTTGGTTTTAATTTTGTTGTAATTTGTTGTATTTAGTTACTTTTGGTGTGTTGATATCACTCCTTTGAAGGGGCGAACCTCTCTCAACTTGGTGGCCTCTTCACCAGTTTTTGGCTTTGTTTATTTTGCTTTGTTTTTACACTTGGTGAATTGGACGTGAATACAATATCTTTGCAACGTTGTTTAGATTTATCGTGATACACTAGTGTGTCTAAGCACGCACGTCAGTATACACGTTCTCATTGTCGGAACTTTGGCCGTCCAATGACAGACGATGCCGACAATACTAACAATGGTTATAACAATATTTTGGTACTTACGCGCCCTCCCACGCCATCCCTGTTACGCCCCCAGGCTCCAAACCATAAAAGGTACGCAGTTCGTAATGTAGTGCACCCATTCGTCCAATTTCATGGCTGGAAGCCTTCCAGTTATCTGGGAATCGATGAATAATCACCCTATGGGAATTAACATGGGGATGAGCGGACTAGCTAGCTAGCTAGTTAGTAACACATTTTCAACGTT
>JAHWFP010169416.1:0-17680 GCA_023313725.1 Lithobius niger
ATATACTTTGCAAGAAGGACAACATTTTTTTGAAACTTTGCAATTCTACCTACAATTTTGGATTTTGATTGGTAGATTTTTTACTCCCATTTGTCTCCTGTTTACCAACAGTCTAAAACTATTAATCCAAAGAAACGTGTTTGAAAATGTAACATTATCCACTTGCATCTACGAACGATGTTCAAATGATCTAAGGCTCGTATTTTTTGTAATCTTTTCTCGTAATTTTAATGCTATTGGGGGCTTCTTTTTACATTAAAATTGTACTGCAAAACAGTTCAGCGTTTAATGATTCGGATTTTTATCTACTGATTTGTTGGATTAGATTATCTTATCAACTTCGTGGCGTTACAAAGCGTGTATCTAAGTATGTGTACTTAAGTAAAGAATTGTATGAAAATAATGGCGTCGAAAAGGCTGGCACAACGGTACACAACGCCATTGTATAACTAAACTTACATACTAACAAGACTTAAAATAAACCAAGATCCCAACCGGACACTGCTCACAACACCACACAACAACAGACCACTGTCCGGAAAACAAATCACCGTAGTCACCCGGAGGCACACATGACGCCTACTGCATGCACCACCTGCGAAACACCACTGGCCAGAGACCAGTCACCACACCACACTACCCTACATGCTACATGTTGCAACAGGGAAGTATACCCGCACGCTGCTGCATGGGTGCTTAGGCGAAGAAAACAAGGAAATACAAGCGGCTACAGCGACTGCCTAGTCACACCGGTCTTCTGTACTTCCAATGGTGAGGCGCACACCTCTATCATGCACTACAGCAGCTATCTAATCTAAAAGCAGTAGCCATCACAATTGTCAGTTAAAAAAGGGTTAGCTTTTAGGCCTATTTTACATTATAGGCATAATTGTCAGCTTTTAGGCCTAATTTTAACCAGCAGTTTTAATTTCGTAAGTAGCAGCTAACGGAGATGTGGACTGTATAGTAAGCCTATTCATTTCTGCAACACGGTGCGCCTACAGGCACACAGTTACAGTGTCACAACGTAAAGCGCAACGTAGCCTATATAGATCAGTGGTAGTAGGGAAGTGACGAGAGAGACGCTGTTGATGAAGCCAACAGCGACTCGTAGCAAGTTAACGTTGCCATGGTAACATGATTTTAGGCCTAATTTTCATTTTTAGGCCTAATTTTAAAAATGCAGTTTTAATTTCGTAAGTAGCAAATATAGGCCTAATGGAGAATTTGATTCGACGGCAAGCCTATTCATTCATGCAACAATGCGATAAGACTATTTTAAACGAAGCTAAAATCCATTTGTTTTTATTGAGATTTTAAATCGACGATCAAATGGTAGTATTTAATTTAGTTACGTCGAAGAATTCTATTAGCTATAAGGAAGTAACGATTTTTTAATTCGCCATGTTATTTAACTAACTTCTCACATTGAATCTAACGTTGTAAACAATGGTCGTCAATATCTGGTACCGTTGCGAAGTTGAAAAATGCGACGGACGGACGGACAAAGTTGTTGCAATAGTCTTCTCAGCCGGTACGGCTGTACAGAAGACTAAAGGCCTTTCCAGACAGAAGGAAATTACGTGCGAAGCGATGCGTAACTACGTGCCTACAAGATCAAAATTGCTGCAATCGTGTGGTTGGTGTTGTATTAAGGACAAATATTGAAGTCTTTTTTACACCATACAACGTCGCCGTGCAGACGCGAGCAGCCAGTCTGATCAAGCCCCAACTCCATTTACGCGAGACCAACAAGCAAGCTAGCTACGTTACACGAACTAGAGTGCCGTTTTCCTCGCCGACCCTCCCGGCTAGCTCTCGCTACTCGCTCCTCAAATTCCATTCAAGCGAGCATTCAAGCCGCTTGGCTATATTGCGGTACACTAGCGTGACTCTGATTGCCTCTGAATGGCTCTAAAATGAATGCATATTTTTGTTCATAGCTAATTACTGCAAGACGTTTAGATTCATACAATAGCATTTTCGGATTCAGTGGATTATTCTCTAGTTTTTCATAACGAACGCAAGTTTCCCAACTTTTGTGAGAAATGAACAATCATTTCTATAGCGGTGATTTAGCTCTGCGGCCTGTGGCCTGTTTTGATCGGAGACGAACAATAGCGCGATTTGAACCTAGTCTGCCTGCCATTTCATGTTCCCGATTATTAAATGCATTCCTATCTAATTGCCGATTCATTTTGTTTGTCTAACAATTAAAATATTTAGCTAAACTGAGTGACAAACCGGTCGAATACAGGGATACGCAACGGCTTGTTTATGGCGCCATCTTGCCTGAAACGTCATCAACTCCCTCGTCGCTGATTGGCTGCCAGCAGAGCGAGCCGAGCGAGATAGCCTCGCTAGCCGAAAGATTATGGGCCGAGTAGAAGCGCACGAGACGACCTCGCTTGCCTTGGCGAGACGTTTCAGCTCGCGTATCGCGTATATGGAGTTTGCTGCGCTAAGCCACGCTTTGCAGCTTTGATCTCGCGATACTCGCTAGCTGGCTGGTCTCACGTAAGTGGAGTTTGGGCTTTAGGGCTTCCCTAACCAGACTGGCTGCTCGCGGCTGCACACCGACGCACTATGGTTTAAAAAAGACTTCAATATTCGTCCTAAACGTAACACCAACCACAGGATTGTTGCAATTTTTACCTTGTAGGCACGTAGTCACGCATAGCTTCGCACGAAATTTTCTTCTGTCTGGAGAGGCATTTAAAAAGGAGAAACAAAGGACCGGAGCTTAGCTGGTTACATGACAAACCAACGCACAGACTTGCAAAAACCAATTGCCGGGCCAAGAGAACCACGACTGCTGGTCGAATGTGGCAGAACCTCAAGAACCACGAGCAGTGGATCCAAACCCCACCACAGACGAATCGCCGCTGCGAAACCCAGAGGGGGCACTCCAAAAGGAAATGATGGACCATTTTCGTCCCCCACCATGCACACACGTAGGCGCACGGGACTAACCAAGGCGGGACAGGTGTGCCCAGAACTGGACATGCCCAGTTTGCAAACGTGACACCAGGCCCGCATCCCTACGGGAGAGTACATTGAGGAGCTGCAGGCAGGCTGTAGAGGGATGGATAGCAAACAGCCGCTGCCCGGTCTAACCAGTGGACCATGCAGCCGCCCACTCCTCCTAAAAAGATCCTCTCCACCACCGGACGCAGATCGTGAGGGCCGAGAGCAAATTGGACCGGGCTCCCTCCCTCCCTCCCCACCCCCCCATTCGGACCCATGCTGGGCCAGATCGACAGCCAGCTCATTCTCAAAGTCACCTGAATGGCTCTTAACCCAGCCAGCGGACGCACTGAGGCCACGTAGATGTAACACACACAACTTCCACCCGATTTCCAAAGCAAATTGGGAGCACTGCAGCGACCGAAAACACCTCCTGAGGAAACAAACCCCTGCCAAAAACTCCGTAAAAATACAGAAATCCAAGATCTACAGGTCAGAAGCGATGTCAAGGGCCACTGACAACTACAGCAACAGCATTATACATACTGTAGCGATGGATCTTTATGTCTAACTAGTGGAAAGCCCGGACTAAGTTCGGGGTGAAGCATGTGTGTGGTCACAAATGCCCAAAAACTACTGGCTTCAATAACTACACAGCATCACAAAATGAGAACAAGGCAGACTAAGGCAAGTCTTGATCTTCCTCTCCTACATCACGCAAAAATCCTCTTCAAAATCCTCTTTTAACCCTATCGGTACCCTGCCCCCCATCTCTCTGCTTCTTCTACGTTACGCAGTCCCTTCTTTCCCCGACTGGCCGTCTCTGTCCTACCCGCTATATTGGGACGCAAATTTTCAGCCCTGAGCAATCTTTTCGGGGGCTAGCAAGAAACTGTGCCCAGGGACATAACTACGAAGAATACAACTACCGTATGCATCACTACATGTATCACTGTTCACCACCAGATGGCAGTGCCGAATAGAAGAAAACGAAAAATTACAATGGCTCCCTCACCCCGAAAATACAGCACACGCGCCCAACCAAGTTATGACAGTCTCGCCCTTCTTACACAACCCTGCTCCCAACTCCCTCTCCCTAATCCTCTTGCCCCTCCTTGCTGCCATGTAGCGCCAGTTTCTTCCCATCAAAAACAACGCCCCCCCCCCCAAAAAAAAAAAAAAACACACACACATACACCAATATGCTCCTGCCCCTCTGGCCGCTCGGGGAGAGAGTAACTACGCAAAATTATAACTACGTAACACTACGCCTATAAAATTTCCACCACCAACTGGCAGCATCGACCATTCATGTCAGCCAAAAAATGATCAGTCGATCCTATTACCTTTAGTAATAGGAGATCGACGGATCGTGCCCAAGCTCAGCAACTTCGCTCGGCCTTAGTTTTGTGCAACGTATTTATCCGCGGAGCATTGAGCAGAGCATTTTTTTTTTGTGTGTGCATTTTTCAAAACCGCGACAAACGAAAAGTACAAACACGAAGAGCAATCGTGAACCGAATGTGAACTTTAAGCCAAGCTAAGCAACCTCACATAGTATTGGTTTTGCGGAACGCATTTGTCCATAGTGGTAACAGATGGAGCTGCTATGACTCTGAAGGAGGAGTACATTCATGTCAGCAAAGCTCAGCAACCTCACTCGGCTTTGGTTTTGATGGCGCTGTGGCGATGGGGTGATGTGGAGATGTGGCGTCAACAGATGGAGCTGTGGTGTGGATTGCCTGCTCATCCCAAACCGTGCCATGCTCATGCGTATCGCTTTCCCCACTAGCAAATTATGATATTAGATGATCGATACCAGAAATACTACATTACAGTGGATGAATAATTGAGTCGCGACATATCTTTGTCATTTTGGTTCAGATTATGATGGTACTTTTGGCGGTATATTCCTTATTCGCCAACCCTTACGGCTCAAAGAAAACATATGATTAATTAGAAGACTAATAATGTTCCCTAAATAAGTAAGCTATCTGGTTTGGCACAGGTAAACGGAAAAAGAAGTTCTAATTAACAAGGCCGATAATATTTAGCCTTTGTATGAATGGGGTCGATGGATGGAATCAAAAAAGGAACTATTTTTGGTTGAAATGTTGGAATAACCTTCATGTTTTCATGTGGTTTACATGCAAGTCTACATACTTCGACTTACGCTTTTGTAACGCCATGAAGTTGAGAAGATGATATAATAAAGGTAGGTTGTTACGGGTGCGCAATAATAGGCAAATGGATACTGATACCTCAAGTGTGTTTGATACATTTGAATACAGCAATACAATTGATTGCCATGAAAGGATCTTGACAATAAGTCGTACATGGACCATTATAATCAATAAGACAACGATAAGAACTGATGGTTCTTGAGAAGAGATAGAGGGAAGACGGAGACGGAGCACCGGAAACGCAAGAAGCACCAGGACCAATGACCAAATGACGGGAGTCTCACTTGGCAGCTCCAACCGACGTGCAAATTCGTTGCCCGAACACCAACCATGCTTCATGCGACGAACCCTGTCGACACAGTATATTGTAGAAGATGGTAAGCTTATTGTTCAAATTAAGCAATTCGCATGTTTCTGAACTTAGAAGCGTCAATTTCAAGTAAAGGGCCTATGTCTCCCTGATAAGGTTGGAGTTCAGATGCTTGTACAAATCAAGGGCCAAGATCATCGCCTGCTACTTAAACCGATATAGTGCCACAGAGGATAGGCTTAAATGGTAGGTTGAAGAACGGAGTCCAAGGGGTTGAGTTATTTTTAGCTAATGGCATGTCTGATAATTGCAAAAGTCATGATTAGTAACAGCCACACTCTTAAACATTTCTTGTTGAAAAACTGTAAAAACACAGATTCAGACGAGATTAAGTGATCGGAAGAATTGAGTACCAGGTGTTTTTCCGTTACTCTCTGACTCAGTAATCGGTTGTAAAAAGTAATGCCTAAGAATGATTAGGCACATATTTGTGTTGGAAATCCACAATACGAATATTGCGTAAAAATAACATTTAACTATACGTAAGGACTAGGTAAGCAATAGTAAGGACGATAACTCCCAACATTCTTATGGCAAAAGACTAACAACATGATATGTCCGAAACATGATATGTACGAAACATGATATGTACGAAACGAATACGAAAAAAAATACGATCATGGACTTTCTTTGGGCTCGCAGCATAGAAAACTGTTCCCTAATGAAACTCTTAACTTACCTGGTAAAATTAGGGCCAAGACAATTAACCTAACCTATAATAGCACCAAAAACATTATCACAAACACAACATGTACGCACAAGCAATAGTTTATTTTTTCATTCCTTTCCACAAGACGTAATGGTTGCCTGTCGCATCGCTGTTTTCGTGTGAACAACCTGAAGTCTTCAAATAAAATCCCATTTCCAATCCGAAAACAACTTCAGACAGACAATCGAACAAATTTCTGGATGGTAGCGTTAAGTTTCTGAGTGTAAGCGAAGCAGTCCAGTTTATTCAGCTGCTAAAGGTTAATTTTCATTCTATGACCTGTACATGAGAGTTTGAGTATTTCTAGGTTATGAAAATCAACGCTGCAGATGAGTGGTGCCATAATTGTTTATTTTCTCGTTGTTGATGGATAAAAAGAACACCTCTCGAGTGCACTACACTCATGTTAATGATGAAGTCTACCAATTTAATGCATCCAAAGGAAACTGTTCACCCGGTCCACATTACGAAAGAAAAACTGACTTTCCCTCAAAACACCTGGCTTTATAACGAACTGGTCTGCCCCCTTCCCTAATGAGCGTGTGGCTCGGTTTCCTTGCTGCCGTGGGACTTCTTATTAACAAAAGTTTACACATTTCACATGAGCGAGAAGTACACCCGTTGAGGACTTTTAGATAAGGAGTTAATTGACCTGCACAATCGCGGGATCTGGTGACTCATCCTGCGGATAGTGGGCTATCCGAAGCAAATTTCTTAGAATTGATTAACTTCATTGACCATGATAAGCGCACCCCTGTTCTGATAATTGATGTTGCTCATCCTACGACGTTCCTTCCGGTTATCTTCACTTCAAGTTCCTACGAGCCTCACTTCCTTTGACGTCACATCTGACCCTTAGCGTCATCTGTTCTTGCGGTGGCCATTTTGGATCTCGCAGTATTTTTATTTTTCAATTCTTGTATTGTAAGTGAAAAACGCTAAGGCAGTGGCCAGGATACACCCAGCGTCCGAGACCTTATCTGATGGGTTGATGACTAACGCCAATACCGAATGAGATAACGAGACAAGTTAGCCATACTTATTGTAGGTGTTATAGTAGCCAATGTATTGAAAGTCACTCATAATGCAAAGCGATCAGCCATTGTGTTTTTTGAATGCAGGAAGTTTTTCATGCACTCGAGACAATCATCTATAAACACACCACAATTATAAGGAATTTTATTTTTGTTAAGAATATGGGTATAGTTTGACATCCCAAAATGGCCAAAAATGGCCGACAACTGTATTTTGGCCTACAACTGCACAATGCACATAGTCGAAAATTTTTTTTTTTTTTTTTGCAGTTATGGTTACCTCCCATCTTCTCTGTGACGATCAATGGCGATAACGTTCAAGTTAAATTTTAAAGCAGTCACAATTTTTTTTCATTTTTTTTTTAGCTATTAAACAATGCTAAATGTGAAGTCCCTTGTGGCACCTCAATACATCACCTCAGAGTGATGAATTTTTTTGTGTGTGAATTTTTTTGATAAAAACAAGTTTTCCACACTCAGGTTATTGAAAATCCCCCCCCCCAAAAAAAAAAAATTGAAAATGAATACCACAAGTCGTCTTGAAATGTTCTGAATGCTGCTGTCCCTATAAGTTTAACAGGACCTCTCGCGTACTCCTTCCGGGTTAAAAAAAACCGTTTTATTTGTCACCTTCAGCTTTTATAAAAGCTTCACCGACCTTTTAAGTCTTGAATAGTAGATCCAGATTGTGTACTCTTTTTTCATATTTCCATTGGCACTTGCAGATTTGCTACTGAATCACGGTGGGAAACAAAGATTAGAAAATGTTCATCCCGTCTGGCGTCTGTCTGTTTCCCTAATAACTTTTCAGTCCATTCTTCGATTCATTTGAAAATTTCCACAACCATTCTCTGTTATTTACTAGGTGATTTAAGTTCGTAATCCAATAAAATTGGTCAAAGTAAAGTGCTTCTGGATGCCACCGAGTAATAGTTCGAAGGTTAAGTTAAATATACATATAAAAATTGCTTACTGCACAATGTTCAATTATTTCATTTAACGTTTGAAGTCTTAGTTGAATCCTTAATAAGTGTTGTTTTGGAGAGATGTCACATCTCTTTGCTCCAAATTGATAAAATCCTTTTTTTTTCTTAGCAGTTACGAGATGGAAAAGCCAATCCAGTTTTACGCACCTTTTTTCTTTTGGATTTAGTTTCCTCTTGACGACAGCAATCACGTTTCAGGTGGACTTAATATTTCACCAACACTGCTGAGAATTTTACAGGAAAGCTTATTCCACTGTTTTGACTTTGGTTTTCTTAAACCTTTCCTCAAATATCAAACGAGTGCGATTTCAACTGTAAGCTGCTACAAAGTAATTGACGTTTAGATTGTTTTTACAATTAATGCACAATTAAAAGTCTTGACACGTAAACAAACCCAACAGCGTGTGCGCGTCACTCTTTCATTTAATATGCGTACAATTAGCATACAAGTTCAATCAATCCGTCAACTTAGTGGCTTTTTTTTTTGTTTCCAGAGTCAATTTTTATGCTAATTAACTCTTTGACTGTTTTCCTAGATTCCGTACGAGCATAGCTGGTAAACACAATAAATGATAAAGAAAGAAGAAGTACCATGCATATGATCCGAAGACGTACACTTAAGTTCCTTATTTTGGTGATAGTTTCTGCAAACATTCTGCGCCTGTTTTTGCAGGTGACTGAGTTTCATAGATTGTCATGCAAAGTGAGTAAATAAATACCTACATAATTAATGAAATGAAATTAGCAGTTCTCAGTGTTGGTTCCTTTGTGTTAATTCGGTTATAATAAACTAGCAGTTGTACCCGGCTTCCCCCGGGGTTTTGTTTCGCCCGTGGTTGTTTCCCAGTTTTCGGTCGATGTGGCGTAAATGTTGAACGCGACAGGCAATTTTGTTTCTTGGGAAGGCACTTTTGATTCAGTTTTGCACACGGTCATAAGCCGTTCTGGCCTTCCTCCCTACTCCTAGTTTATTGCTTTGGTTGAGCGATCTGTACCGTGTGAAAAATTACTGTTCTTCGCACATGACGTCATTTAAGACATGGCTCTGCGATGACCGACAGAGTAAATTGTTAGTCGAGGCAACCAATGTGCAAATTTGTACTTCTTAGTCGCCCGGTTTTTTTTTTTTTTATCCGTGGTTGTGTCCCAGTTTTCGCTCAGGGTTGCCTGAACGTGCAATGTGACGCGCCTTTTTTTTCCAGTAGTACTCTCCCTTCCCGCCACTGCAGACGCACTGCCCTACACATGTGCCTTTCAGGCCTTCCTCCCCACTCCCAGTTTATCGCTTTGGCTTGAGCATTCCGTACCGTGTGAAAAAAAACTGTCTTTCGTGAATGACGTCATTTGGGACGTGCCTCTGTGATGACCGCGCAAAGCAAATTGTTAGTCAGGCAACAATGTGCCAATTTCAACTTCTTTTCAAGGCAACAACGTACCAGTTTCAACTTAAAGCCAAGGAATTGACACACTCGCCCGTTTTCATTGTAGGGGTTCCTTTTTCGGGGGTCGTCGTTGCTTCGTTTCTGCTATCAGACTTTGGTTTATTATGGCAAGACTAGTGAAAAACAAGAAGCACGTTTCTTCGCCTCCTACTATCAAATCCTCTTTACCCCATCGGAACCCTTCCCTCTTCTTTTTCCTTCTTGCTCCCCCTACGTTTCTTTGGTTGAACGTTCATTTACCTATAGTCAAAAAGACCGAAATAAGTTTCCTCTATATCTTTTACTTTTGTCTCTTATTTTTGTGTGGAATATATATTCCGCACAAAATAAGAGGAGGAAGAGATATAGCGGGAGTTAGTTCGGACTTTTTTATTGTGCTCACACAACTTAGCTTTGTTGTGCCTTGCCTTCCCGAAATTTGGCCTCGAAATTAAGCTCAGTTCATCCAAGACTTAGTTACATTCCAAAAAAAAAAATCGCGTTATTGTTAACATTGTTGTATGTCCTGTCTACTATTAGTGCCATTGTTACACATGTGTTATGGTTATGCTGTTACCTATGCTCATTTTCGCCCCTAGCAAATTACGATGTTGGATATACACAAATCTGAAGATATTTATGTAGGCTTTTGCAACGGAAACTAATGTTAAAACCCTATTTATTGCTACTTTATTGTTTGACTCTTCAAGTTTAAACTTAGATAGTGAAGAGGAAATTATTGATACAGATGATTCTGAATTTCTGTTCGATATTCCTGTTATCATGCTTCTGTCACATAAAATACTTAAGAAATATGACCCCCAGGTAGAGACCTGACCCGTCTATTTTGAGAGAGTTGAATTAAATTTTTCAGCGTACGAAGTACTTGCTGATAAACAGGTTGCCTAATCTTGGCACACCTCAGTTGGTGAAGAAGTGTTTAACATTAAATTAATTAACTAGTTAAATTAATTTGCTAACTACATAATGTCGGAGGTAAACTTGTGGTTTGCTTCTTAACCTGTGTGCACCTAATGCACCTAAAACTAAGTCATTACCTGAAATAATTACTTTATTGACCAATAATCCCAATTTTCAAGAGAGAAAGCAAGCGGTTGGAGAATCTGTTCCAGATTATATTGTCGAATTAAAGAGGTTTGCCCTGCTTTGTAATTAAGGGCCTAATGACGGAAATAATTTAGAAACTACGCTGAGACCGGTTTGTAGCCGGCATACGTAATGCAGACACTTTGAAGCACCTTCTATAGCTTTAGACTCATGCATCTAAGGCCCTGGGGAAGAACCTGTACATTTCTTCTTTCCCAGGAACTTGCTGAGAAAAAGTTATGCGGTTTCAGGGATCAGAAGCCCAAGCTGTAAGGCAATTTAAATAAACGTCCTTCAAATGGTAAAAAAAAGAAATCCTGGAGATTTAGCGTGCTTTTGTTGTAAAAATTCGTCCCAGTTCAAGGCTGTTTGCAGGTTTCGGTTTCGGAAGCATAAGTGCTCAGCCTGCGAGATTGCAGGACATTGAAGCCGGGTCTACAGGATAAACAAACCTAAAGATAATGCGGCATCCGTATCCCATAAATTAAAAAAAGTTACAAACAGCCAGTAAGAACAAAAACCATAACTATTCACGTAAAAAAGTACATTATATAGATGAACCATCAAATTCTGATTTGGACAGATCAAGCTGAGATTCTGACCAATTAAGTCCTGATCCTGACAAAATAAATTCGCTCGTTGCAAATGTTAACAGCAATAAATTAATAGTTATTACTGGTTAAACGGTCATGAACTTCAATTAAAAGTTGATTCTGGTTCAGATTCAACATTATTACCAGCTAGTTGGTAGTATAAGTACTTAAGTTACGTTAAACTGAATCCAATTAATATAACCTTAAAAGCATGGGCTGGTGCTATTGTTAAACCCTAAGCACTGTCAACGCGTACGTGACTTTTGACGATTAAACTGAGTCATTGTTTTTCATTCATTAGTGCAGGTGAGTTTGGTTTTCAGACGGGGTCCCGGGTACCCAGATGATTTACAGCCCCGAAAACCCCGGGTTTGGCAGAGCCAAATTCCCGGGTTTTTCGGGTTTAATATTGTGGGGAAATGCGAGGCCTTTTTGCTCCGTTTTCGCTCTATTGTGAAGCGTTTTCGCTCCATCATTTTCGCATCTTCTAGTAAAGACAAGTACGATGCTCGTAAGCTACGCTGCGCCTGCGTGGCCACCGGCTGGTGATGGGACTCGGGCTAGCAGGAAAGCCTCCTCTTTTCCCCATTGCCACAGCAACCAGAGATGTTGCTTGTTTACTTTGGGCTGCGTCCCACTCATCTGGTGGCTACGTTATGTGAACGTGAACCATTAGTTGTTTACTGAAATTGATGCAAGTTAATTTTAAACGAAAAATCCTTTGCCCACAGCTCTAAAACAAGGCTTTCTCTTGGCTACTCGGTAAGTCTTGCTGATACGCGCCATTTCCCTAGCTTTCTGTTACACCAGTATTTACTATATTTAGTACTCAACACCAGAAAACGATAATTTCTATTGCCTACAAAAATCTAAATTACCTGTAAATTTAACATTCCTGTTCATAACTGATTTTTTCCATCGAGTTAAAATTGTCTTCCCAGCCAGCTCGTTGTCCAAAATGTGCACGTGCACTTTGGTCCTTCATAAGAGCCAGAAGACGAAAGCGGCCATCTCTCATTCTCTGAGTGCCCGTCATGCACGGTAACGCTATTGTTTTTTCCCCGCTATCTACCTTACCTTCGTTATTCTCAAACTCCCCTTCGCATTGTAAGTGAAGTTTTTTTACACCATTATTCACACCTGGAAAGAAAATTTTATCCACCATGTGAAGTTTTCATGCATTGATCCCGTTTATGGAGGCGTCTTAACGGCCATCCTCCATTCCTGACCCCCCCCCCCCCCCCACCCCGGATTGGGATTGCCATTCATGACTCTTCAAGTGCTGGTTTCACCCGTTCAGCCTGCACTGCTTCTTGCTTCTTCATGCTTCTGGATTCTTCATTTATAAATCTTCATGGATGAGTCTAGACATCACCAACACATCGCATTGATCTTCATCAATTCACAATCCTGGATCAGTTTTAGTCTACTAGAACACCCTCATGGTAAAGACTTGTCTCCTGTCTGTAATAACGGCCTTTTGGACGCCTTTTGAACACCAATGAACATGACCTTTTTCCTACTGTGACAGAAGTGCCTTCACATCATGATAATTGGCTGCCTTACCTTCGCGTTAACATTGGTTGCAACCTTCGTTTCAGCAAAAGCTACTACGTTGACGAAAGCACCTTCGCCTCACGTCTGTTGGCAGTCGACCTGAGACTCATTATTGATCACAGCCTTCGCTCCAGCGAAAGCTACTCCATCGACGAAGGCACCTACCTTCATCGAACGACTGGCAGCCGCCTTAGCCTCTGGAGCAATCCCTAAAAGAAAGCAACTTTACCGGCCGGCATGTTCCTCCCCGTCTGACCCAAATCGTCAGCACCTCACGGATCACGCCTTCGCCACCACAGTACGCTGTAAATTTGGTTGGAACTAGCTATTTCTGACGTCATTTCAGATCAACGCCTCATCTCACTCCCGATATCTCCAGCTTCCAGCCGGGCAGTCTTTTCAACGGAAATGAACTGCCCCACACATCATTACCAAGCAAAGCAAACAAGCAAGCAAGAATGCATAGGAAAGCTTTGAATCCCCAAGTAAATCTGAACTCACAACATTTCTTTTTTTCTGTGGAGAACTTTGAATTCCCACAGACAACACTGCCATCAATGACAGGATTTTCTTCACGACACGGCACTACTGTGTTCAGTAGCTCCACCCTGCGTCTAATTTCTCGTTTCCCTTTCCCACAATGCCTCTCCTGCAGCGATAAGAGTCCAGTTGGCTTTTCTTCCCCGCCATCGCCTGAATCACTCATCGCTTGTTAAAGTGCAGTTTCCGACCTGTTTTCAAATCTGTTCGTCTGGCCCTGGTGATATGCCAAGGTTTTGCGGTGGCTCATCTCACCCTTCAACCATGAGTCAGCAATTCCGATAGCTTCTGCTGAATCAAGTGGTCCTGTAGGATATGTCCCCAGGATTCCGGTCATTAGCTATTGTGCTGGGATAGTCTCCAAATCCAAGCCATGACTAAACCCCCCACACTCCAAAATCACTGAAATTGTGAATATCTTTCAAAATTGTGCTCCATCACGGTTCAATCTGCTTGTCAATCAGTGACATTCTTTGGGAACAAATTGTTGTAAAACAAAGACGTTCGAAACTACGCTCTACCGAAATGGAAGCAAGAAAGAAACGATTCCTCAACATCAACGATTCTTCCAACTCCTAGTAGCTCTTCCAAAACGTGCATGTCTCAAATCCGAACTCAACTTGTTCATCAACCCCTGCTTCGTCAATGACGTCATCTGCAGCACTCGCCAAGCCTTGCAAGCACGCTTCGTCAACATGTTATTCCGCAACAAGTACTGCTACATTTAGTTCAAAGAGAACCAAATCATCGTCTTCATCATCAGTAGCCTCCTAAGCGACAAGCACACCACAAAATTACCACGAAACCTTCGCCTTTTCAACCTGCAAACATCGTAGCACATTTTGTCTCATCCCCGACCACAACAACTTTAACAACTATTGAAATCATCAAGTTCCCGCAACCCCAAATTTCCAGTTCGACAATGAAAGACTCGTATCTCTTGTGCCCAGTCACTGAACTTTTTCTTCCTCGTGGTTCCATTTTAATTCCATGCTCTGAAAACATACAATCACCCCTTCCAGCTATTCGTCATCAGGCTCTATAGTGATTTTTGGATAGACAGGTCAGCAACTAACACGCCAATTGGTGCTGTTGAAACAAAACATTCTTCAGAAAACATCGCACCTTCGTTTTTAAAGAAAGACAGTTTTATAAGATGTCATCTTACCACGAAAGCAGTTAGACATCTTCAACCGCAACCTACTGTAGTTTCCGTCAAATTTGCACAAGCTTTCTGAAGACGTGAAGTCGTGTAAGTCGGGGCAGTGAATGACTCGCCGACTGAGTCATCCACCTCAAGAGGAAAAATTCAAAATTACTCCTACAATTAGAATCTGCGCATGCATTAATGAAGAAAAAACTCAGCACGGCCACTGATACCGGCCTCCTCCTGGAGGCTACATGCCCTTCAAACCTCCTGGAGGTTACATGCCCTCCGCATCTGACAAACTGCCTAACGACAAATCTTCACAGCTGCCGAGAATTTTACGAAAATGTGCTAGCAAGGCTCCTAAAGACCCCTGTGATCTAGGAAAACCACCAAAGATTCCCCGTTCCCTTTCGGGAGACACAGACAAACTGGGAAAGTTGAATGCTTTGAAACAATCCGACATCATTGTGAAATTATTGTCCCTTTCGTTACCGTCGTGTTCGAAGGAACTGTCACCTGCCATTATAACTTGGCCAACTCCACACGATAAAGTTGCCGAAGGATGGAAGGAAGCATGCAATACAAAACATCTCACAGGGATCTCTCATCTTGAATCCAACTCTTTGAATGGAGTTTTTCCGGCCAAGGGAACACCCACATGTAGTAAACCTCAACCGACACACAATAGCCTTGTTTTTGCAAGAAGTTGAAATTGGAAATTCAGTCCGTTCAAGAGACTAATCCTGAGCACCTGGACACAAAATGGTTCTTTTCTGGCATTCTCTTTTGTCCTTTTCCGTCATGGAAACGTCAATGACAACAACACCACGTTGCGGATCTTATTCAGAAGGAATTCGAAGATAAACTGTAAAACTTGACAAGAAATTATTAAAGCTTTGTCATCTTTCTATGATGGCACTACTCCATTCCCCCAATTGAAAAAAACCGTCGTCCCATCTAACACCACTTTACTGTGTGCATCATCACAACCACACTCGGAGAGTCAACCGATCACCGATCCTGAATCACATTAACGACCCACCCACAATCATTAACCTTGGACATGGTAAATGCTTCGTTGAAATGCAACGACCTGAAGAACTAACCATGGCTGGGAAAGAACACGTCAGATGGTGGCCACAATCTTTTTCGACAAGGTCTTCTGGAAATGTTAAATTTACAGGTAATGAGGACTTCCTTAGGCAATAGAAAGAGAGAATTGCCAACTCCAACGTGCTAAAGTCTGTTTCTCTTGCTAATAACGAAAATATACATTACCTGTACCCACCCTACCTCCTCTCTAAAGTCTCCACCATGACAAATTGAGAGGAATAAAAGATGGCCGCCTTCACCTTTGGCTCTTATATAGGAGGGAAGCGTGTGTGCGGAATTCGGTGAGCGAATTGGCTGGGAAGACAATTTTATTTCTGGGGAAAAAAGCATTCGAGAACAAGAATGCCAAATTTACAAGTAAAGTATATTTTTGTTATTAGCAATAAAAACATAATTTAGCTGGTTGGGGCTGGCAATGTTTTCTTTTTTTCGAGGTAAAGAAGCTGTTGCTAGCCTTCACCCAAACATTGCTGTAAGTAAATGACTTGATTACGTGCGTGATGCCACTAACACTGACAGCCAATAACTTGAACTTGATGGACGAAGTGCATTGCACTTCTAGATCTCAAACTAAAGTCCCTCTGTAACAACCTCCATAATCCATTCCAACTCATAAGCCTATGTAATTGCTCAGCTAAACACCGGCTTTATTAACCATCGCTCATTGCAAAATGCACAAATGCCTTCATCGTCTAACCTTCCTGCTTTCCTAATTTAATCCATTCTACAATGTGCCTTAACAAAAGAAAATGGCTGTAAAACATATTCATGAGGTCTTACATTGTCAGCAGGAAGAGCACTTTGTCCTTCATTCATGACTCTTCCTAGAATCAAAAACAAAATCGATATCCTCAGCTGGGGAAGAGGATCATACCAGCACTTTCCGTTATAATTTTCAAATAATAATTAATTTAACTGTGGCTTGTAATATGAATTGTTTCATTTGAGATTATTTATAGGCCTCTGTGGAAAACAACTTAACCGATGACACAAATGACAGTTACCGAACTGTTGTATCTGCAAGTCATCATTACCCTGAAATAATTGTCAAGCATGAGAGAATAATTCCTTTAGTTATTTATTTAAAAAAGTAACTCGTTTGGTATTTTATTTCGCTTCGTTTATTTGTTTATAGTTTTCGGACGGATTGCCGGTAAATCCCAACGAATCAAGTTCTGCATGCCAGGTAAAACTCTTATTTGCTCTATTATATGTATTGCATAGTATTAAAGAATGTTGAACAAGCATTAGGTAAAACAGAAAAGCATCGAGTTTCATGAGACTGTTTCCATGGTTACGTGGGTCCTTCCAGAGTCATCACACATGTGCAAACAAAACGTCTGCTACTACAGACAATTTGATACTACCAATACGCAACACACTCAACAGAGCATATATAGTGCAACACTCCAAAGGGTCCTTTCTTAGTTAAGAGTCCAACGAACTAATTCAATCCTTGCTTGTACACATTTATTACGTAGCAGATGTTCATATACGTAAACTTTTTTTTACATCTTTTGTTCGAAATCATGTCTGTTCAATAGAAGTGACGTCCTCTGAAACGCGATTGAGGGATTGTGGGTGCTACCCAATCACAGCAGCAAGCAAAGGAGGGTGATTTTTGCGGAATTTTGGCCATGTGCGAGGCTTAGTTTATCGAGTAATTCTGGATGGATAATCAGGGATGGTCCATCAGTCGACTCGAAAGATGACGTCCTATTCCCTCATCAGGCACTTTTGGAACGCTCTGTTGATATTATTCACGGATTATGTGCATTGTTCACGGATTATGTGCATTGAAGGTACCAAACTGTCTTTGAAGGTACCAATCATTACTGTGTATGGATCGCATAGAGGTTGGTTGTTTTGGAAGGACCTGAAAATCTCTATTTGTTGGGTACCTTTGTCAGCCTTGCCTTATGGATCATTCAAAGCATCTGAAGAGAGAGA
>JAHWFP010169418.1:0-41742 GCA_023313725.1 Lithobius niger
GTCACGGTTGTGACCTTAATAACGGGTTCAGTGAGTTATCTTTATGCCAGTTGAGGATGTGGCCATAGCGACTAAGGCGCTATGCAAGTGATCTGGGGGCGAACTGGGTAGCTGGTTCGAATCCGGGTCATGCCACTCCGACGAAACGTAAGTGCATAAAGGTGGCTTACTGAACTACGTTATTTCTAGTGTATGATTTTCGCTGTTGGCTTAATTTCCAATTTTCCTTAGTACTTGACTTGAAGACAGAGACAGATGGTGTGAAGAGCAATCCGAAACGGAGGATGAGCGAGATTCGACTGGTGTGGGACATCAGGGCGAAGGAGCGGCCATCTTGGATGGCAGTCCGAAAATTGAAAACTCGGATGGAAATAGAGAAACAAGAAGCGAGGCAATGGGCGATGGTGTGTGCGACGGACTGACAACAATGTTTGGATCGACAGGTGCTGGACTGCTAGGCAACAGTGCAGTCATCTTCGGCGAAGGATCCTTCATTGTTTCTCTGGATCGGGCCATGGCGTAGTCTGCTTGAGCGTACGCTGACTGTCCGAGAACTTGAAATCAGGACTGGGATGGAGAAAATGGTGGACTGCTTGTCGGGAGAGAAGCGAAGGAGTAGACGTTCCGGCTGACGCTGGAGGGAAAAGATAACGGGCCGTCTCGCCCGAACGCTTTTGTAGAGGGTCCACACGCGTGTGCGGACGGGTTACACAGCTGGCCGTCTCTTTATAGTTTTAAAACTCCAGCGAAAGAAGCATACTTCGGGGAAAAATGCTTTTGGATATTACTGAACGGCAATAGAAACCTTTTATTGTTCTTCAGTGTTATTATTTTTTTTTGAGAGAATAGTATTTAGTGTTGAGGCTTCATAATGTACAAAAAAAAAAAATTAGTTGTATATTCGACCCGCTCTGGAATTTGTGTAGGCAAATTGTCAGTCCCTTTAATGGACCTTCTTCAGGTCAAAAATGCTATTTACGCGATTGTAATGCTTCTTTTAAGCATTGCAAATGGGTAAATAGTGTAAATAAGCCTGATTAAGTAATAGGAAGCATTGAAAATTCACCCTCGCAAATTCCAGTTGAGTGAATCAAACTTCTATTTAATTTTTTTCACTTTTTTTTTTGTCCACTGAGGGAAGTGGTTACTACTAAGATAATTGTCAACTTTAAAAGCCCTGTAATCATTTACAATTAGCTTGTACATCATACAACCCAAATAAAAAGACTTGTTAAATCGTTTAAAGGTCACATATTTATGGTGACGAATACAGTTACCAAGCCATCGAAATGCCACACTTGTAATGAACTGTACAGTAAAGCCATGTGACAAGTGGGTAATGTTCCGCAAGTAAATGTATTTTGTTGCAAATTTAAGCAGAGAAGTCACTTGTTAATATTTTTTAAGTGTAGCTCGCAAAAGCACAAACGTATTGCTATATGCCAACGAAAATGTGCATTACCTGGGCTTTTAGGATTCTCCTTCTGCTTTGCTGTTTGATCTAGAGATTGCCAGCCTCGCGACCCAAAGTGCATCAGTTCTGCGCATCCCGCCGTCTATATAAAAGCATCGTAGGTGACCTTAGTTTCATCTTTTCTTCTCTACGTCTCTACTGAGTCGGACGTGTCGTTTTTTTCTCCCAGGAAATGGAGATTAAACCACCGTGGTCTTAGATACTGCGGTCCCTTTGCTTCCCTTTCTTAAATAATGCCACGGTCTAAAGGTTCGCCAAGGGAGGCGTCGGCCCAGGTGGCCACACCGCCCCCCCGTCGTCCGTCGAAATTGTGGTAGATGACCCAACACCACCCACGCCGGGATTCTCTACCTTATCAGCGGCCTGTTCACGGTTGCCTGACGACCGTGCCCTCTCGGCCGGCGACTGCTCACAATGTTCCTCTCCCGTCAGGCGATCAGCGACCGATAAAGCCACTCTCGATACTACCTCAGCACCTCCAATCCAATGCGGCCAGGCTCGGCCCAATCTGAAATCTTCATATCAAAGGAAACATATGCTCGTCTGAAGCTTCAAGTGAAAGCCAGGCGTTCTGCTGAGAAGAGAAAGCTCCATCGGTTATCACGACGGAGACAACCCTCAGCGCCAACACTTCCAACGAACCACTGTCTAAGGAAAAGGTTCATGAGCTCATGGAATCCACTCTCCGTTCCTTCAAACATGAGCAAACGGCTTCCCCTCAGCGACCACTACCGACCCAGCACACCCAAGATTGGGTGACCACTACTTACAGCAAGAAGACTAGACATACCTGGACCTTCTCACCCAGAAGACCCGCCGCAATTGGCTTTTCGACATGTTCACCCACCAAGACCTTCACGGCCCATCATCATTGCGGACTCTGACAACTCCGGTTCGGTAGTCGACGACGCTGACCGACTGTTGACCACCTCTGATGATCATCCTTCTCTGATGAACGCCCATTTTTCCTCATCTTTTACAGATGACCCCAAGCCTTCGGAAATCCCTCTTCCAGACCTCCTCAAGACTGTTGAGGATATTATCCCAGATTGCTTCCCTTATAAGGCTTCCCCTCCAACGACTGAACATAGTAAGAACCTCTATCTGTCCACCGGCTTTTGTTTTGGACTATGTGACCTCATTCCTCGTCAACATGCAGTCTTTGGTCAATCTACAAGTCTACTAACAACCTTATTCCATAATGGTGGTCTTCTTCTAGGGAAAGGCGACTCCATAGAACTTGCCAAGGACCCTTTTAACCCTTTACTTCACGTACATTTACGAGAACTTTCAACCCCATTTCCTTAGTGAAAATGTCTAGTTTCTCCACAATCAAGCATCACATTAGAAATTATGCTGTAACTTTTGAACTATAATGCACCATATCAAGTTCTTTTTAATTCTAAAAATGTCCATGCTTAAGACCATGACCTAAAAAATTCAACTAAACTGCTTAATAAATACGTTTCAGTAATTTGAAGTGCGAGAACATGAGACGCGTAAAAATGCGTATGTTTGTGATTTGTGGAGAAGCGTAAAAAAGGGTAGACCTCTCCAAAGTTATGGAGCCCACATCAACAATCTCATAGTTTCAGGCACCTGACGACCGCAGGACCAAGAGCACATCAACATCCTCGAACTCCGTGCCGTTCTTAGGGGCCTCCACCGCTTTCACCACCTCGTAGCAGGTAAAGTGGTCCACACCGACAATACGACCGCCGTGGCCTATCTTCAAAAAGGAGGGGGGACCCGATCCCCTTCACTCCACAAAGTCACGTCAGACATCTTTCGCCTCTGCTTGTCTCTAAAACCGATCGTGCATCCCCTACACATTCCTGGCAGTCGGAATGTCATTGCAGATTCGTTCTCTCACCGGTCCCTACCGACAGGGGAATGGGCTCTCAAGATGTGCATTTGCAAATCTCTCTTCACCATCTGGGACCGTTCAACAGTGGACTTTTTCGCCACGAGGCACAATGCCAAACTCCGCCATTTTGTCAGCCCCATCCCGGATGAACAGACGTGGGCAGGAGACGCCCTCACTCTACCTTGGGATTACCTCTTCAGGTACCTCTTCCCACCGTTCAAACTTCTTCCTCTGCTCCTTCGCAAGATTGCCTGGTCCCCTAGACAGTTCATCGTAGTGGCACCAAATTGGCCAACAGTTGCATGGTTTCCCCTCTTACTGGATCTCCTAATCGATCTACCGCGTTGCCTCCCAGGCATTCCGGACTTTCTCCCGTCATCGAGGGACCAAGTTCCACCACCGACCGAAATCACTGCGACTACACGGGAGACTACTATCGTTCAACTCCTCGAAGCAACAGGTATTTCCACAGAGCAGGCCTCTCTCTTCGCCTCCCAAGCTATTCGCTCATCATCCAACAAAATTTACGACAGCATTTCGGAAAGCTCCCTTTCTACATGTGTATTACCATTTGAATTCAGTATTCCAACCTGGCGAGGCCTCCCATATTTATTAGGCCCACGACTCCACTGTTTTTCAAGTAAACTGGAGAACTCTCCTCTCAGGAAAAATAGAATTCCTGGATTTGAGGGGAATATCTGAAATTATGTGTATTTCTTCCCGGAATTTGACCGATCTCCATAATTTAGTATAGCTAGGTCCCGCCAGTGGCGCTGCTAATCTGTTTAATTCGGGTCTCTTTTAGATTCCTGCTACGCTTCCGTATGACTCTTGTTGCGAACCTTTGTTGTCTTCTTTATTTGAAAACTATGTTCCTTACTTAATATCTGAAATGTGACGCTAGGCGATGTGGTATGGTCTCTGGTCAGCCTTGGGTACTATAAACATTGCTTCTCTTATAAACACCCATGCTTTTTCAAGCCAGGGAGAACAAGTTGCTGGAAAAAATAGATGCTGTTTAACAGAAGCAGACATGTTTAAATTACTTTACCCTGCGCAACACTATGCAGTGCAAACGTGACGCAAAAAACAAATTAGAATTTAATATTTCGTTTTTGTTGCAGCTTTAAATCAGGATCACTGGCATGACGTTACAGTGAAAATTGATACACATCAAGGCAAGCTGATTGTCAATTTAGATGAATTAACAGCGGAGCTTTCACTGAAATCTCTCTCCAAATATCCCCAATACGAGTTGCAAGATCCAGAATCAGTACTCTATTTTGGAGGTAAGAAACACTAATAAATCTGAAATTTAGCGTAACAATTACAGAAGGCATATTCAAACTTTTAGTCATTTTTCCTCCGCTGTAGCTTGACTATGACCTTAGTCCAATACATGTGTTCAGATCTAACGACCAGTTTCGTTTCGTGTAGACCAAAAATATCAGTTTTTAGTGTATGCAACCCATTATTTTTCTGAAACGGCAATTTTTTTATGTTTTGCATATTTATGTAGCTCTTTTGGTCTTTATTTTTGTTCTTCCCTCTAACCCAATAACTTGCTGGCAATTAGGACATGTTAGCTGACGTGAAATGCATTGATACTATATTTATAAAAGCTTTGTAAATTTGTTTAAAGGGCAAATCTAGCACTTAAATGTTACAAGACTCCTATCCTATTGCAAAAAGAACGAGTGAAAACTGTTGCTTAGCAACAGCATTTTCTTTGCAACAATTCAAAATTTTCATTTCTGGTACCAATTCCTGCCAACGGATGTCATCTCCAAGTAACTGTTTGAACCAAACAGCAGTTTAAAACGCTAGCATTTCTTTTCCTCACTAAGATTCAGCAGTTCATGAAAGTGAACCTGACAAGATTGGCAGCTGGCACTGAACCGCACATAAGGGTAAGCAGGTATTTCCCAACACCGAGAGGTTCTCTTTCGTGAATTGCCGACTATATTCGAGGAAAAGAAACGCCGGGTAACTAATTAAAAATGTACTACGCATACAAATTAACTTTGTTTATAGAGTTTGTTAGTAGAATCCAGTAGCAAACAGATAAATTTTTGATTTGTGTCTTAATATTGTGCAAAATAATGGATACAATGGTTTTCAATTCTTTTATAATTTAGGATTGTTTAAAGAGTTAGTTCATTGTAATAAGCCAGTGTATAGATTAGAATTTAACTGCTTTTTATTTTATTTTCACTTTATTTGACTTGGCTTTTGCCCAGTCTGACTAGCAGGAAATGCCCACGTCGTTTGTAGGAACATTACATGTTTTACCAAAACCTAATATCTGATTAAAAGATGATCTGTCCAACATCACTTAGGTGATCTGGGGTAGTGCTGTAAGCTCCCCTTGTAGGATCCAATGCTCAGCCCTACAAGCTCTTTGGGTTTTCAATTTTCATTCTTTAAAATGTGTTTTGTATTTTAAGAATGGCTTTCTTGTGGTTGAATTTCAAAGTTTTAATGAACTTTTAAATTTGGGTAAAGGGGGGGGGGGGGGAGAAACCGAACTATGTTGTAAGTACTAGTAAAGAGAAGCACAAGACTCACAGAAAATGTTAAATTGTCGGTTCCAGAAAAGTGACTTAACTGTTCCATGATTATGCTCATTCTCTAAATAAGTACCAACTGTATTTATAATTTTCGATAGATGTAAGTTCGACACTTGTACAGTCTTCATCAGGCGTTCTGAGATCGTGTTTTTGTGTGTAGACAGAAAATATAAACCAGTGCACAAAAACATGATAACAGGATGCCTGATGAAGACCGTAGGAAGTGTCGAACTTACATCTATCTAACTTCAAAGCAATCTAAAATTATCAAAAACCGTTTAGTATTTATTTTCAAGAACGAGCGTAATCATGGAACAGTTAAGACAGAGAAAGGATTTGCGCCATAAAGGAATGTATCACCGGCAAGAAAGTAATCTGAAATATTGCATTTATTTTCCTTTGGGGAGGGGATTAGAAAATGAACCTAAGTGGGACAGCCAAGGGGCGCCTATACCATGACACTATGGCCAGTCCGTGCCTGGTCTGGCCTGTAGGCAAAGCATTGAGCAATTGCCGAACTGTCTCAATTAGAAAGAAAACCATATTTAAAGTACGTACCTTAAAAAGCCGAAGTTTTACGACGCACTTCGTGCAGCCACTTCATTGTTCCTGTCGTTGATGATTTCCATCAAAGGTAGATTAAGTTGACTTGTTCTCCCTCATGGATTTTACCAAGAAGTGGGGCTGTGATTGGTGGACGCAGGGTGAATTTGAAAGGGTGTTACTAGTGTTGGGCGGTACCAGACATTTTTCAGCCGGTGCCGGTACCAAGCTTGGTACCCCGGTACTCCGTTTTCTCCGATACTTATGAATGAGGTGGTAGCTGGTATTATAGAGCTGTAGATCGAGCCAACATCAGATTTTTAAATACTAAGTTTGAAAACGTCACACCACTTAAATTTGCGAAGATATGAAGTGATATCTTAACTTTATGGAAATAAAGCGTGTCTACAGTGATTTTCTTCAACATATTGTAAGATGAATTTTCATGGTAAGGGACGATGTTTTGAGTTAAAGTGGACTGCCTGAAGAAGATGATCGCTTGTGAATTTACATCTCCAGGGCTACTGATCATTTAAAATTTGCGAAGATATGAAGTGATATCTTGACTTTATGGAAATAAGCGTGTCTATATTGATTTTCTTCAACGTATTGTTTAAATACTAACAAATTTTATTGAAAAATCTGTTTTGTTGATAAAGTTTTAATGGAAAACATTTATTGACCCCCCCCTCCCGATTTAAGCTTAGATCTACTGCATGTTTCACAACATATTTGATAAAGGAAATCTTCTTAAACTTGTAGTTAACATGCCATCCAGTAGAAACATAAATATGCAAATTTGGCTCCATTTTACGTGCATTGTTTAGAATTCCAATTTTACCATTGTTGCTCTTTAACTGATTGTTGAGCTGCTTTGAACCCTACAACACAAGGCCTAATTAAAATAATACCAGTATTTTAACAATGCACGGTATTTGGTACTGTTATATTTTTACTATGCACTATAATAACTAGTTTACCGCCCAACATAGGTGTTACCTTGAGGGATACACTACCAACTTCTCATATCTTTACAGATGTGTTCCTTCAAGGGTGGGGTGCTCACCTCGTTGATCGGTCTGTCACGTGGTTATAGGTACCCAATGAAAGCCTTTTCCATATTATTCAAGATGTGCTATGTTATTCTCATAGCCATGATACATGTGCTGACCTACTTCAAAACTATCACTTACCTCCATTTCCACTCACTTTCACACAGGAGACACCGCCACTGTCTAATTTTCGACTGCTGTACTACAGACTTCGTCAGGCATTGTAAACGTAAGTTCTTAACTCTGCCTGCATGCTAGCACACAGTCAGATTTTGAAATTTGTCAGACTCCAAAGCCTCCCATGCTCAGTGGGTCCTTTGTTCCATCCTAGGTTCAACTCCATTTCAAGTTGTCTCTCAATGTCTTTTTCCACAAGGTGCATAACATTTTGATGCGATGGTCCCTGGATGTTCATAAGGGGAACACTTTGAACATCTTGGAGCTTAATGGCTATGGCCTCAAAGTAGAGTAGCTCATAATAAGCGATTCCACAATTAGCCAAAAACCGCGGATCTTAAATTAAGCTTCTGACGAAGTTTATTTTCAGTGGTACGGGATTATTGCTATGTTTGGGGTCATTAGAGTTTCCACTGACGATCGCGGAAAAGAACATTTCTCGCGGAAATCAATTATTTCCCCCAAATTGCACGTTTTTTTTTTTTACCAAATTTATAGGTTTGGTTAACCTTTTAAGCAGGGAGTTAGAAAAAATTGTCGTCGGTCATGGAGCGAGTTGGTTTTTTTTTTCGTCACCCATGGAGTGAGGCACTAACGAAATATTTATTCTTGCAAAAATTATTGATATAGTCCAATTGTGGAAACTTGTGAGTCTCTACCATGACAAGTATGAAGTAGGCGTAGATGTAGACTAAGCTAAAAAAAAAAGGGTAGGGGTAGGGGGCACGGAATGTCGTTGGAAAGTTAATTTTATTGACGTGGAAAGTCGTGAAAACCCATATAATGGTTGCCGCGGAATTCCGCCGAAAAAGTTGGATTTTTGGCGCAGATTTTTTGATTTTTGGCCGCAGACAATGGGCGACTTTACCTCAAAGCATCTAAATGGTCATCCGTCGTTGAATTGGACTTAATCAATGTCACCGCTTTTTCCCACTCAATGTTGTGCTGCGTAACCGTGCACTGCAATGCCACTGTCCTCAACATTATTCTTAACATTCCCTATTGGCACAGCCATGTTTTAATACCCTTCCTCGTATTGCCAATATAGACGGCGTCGCAGTCCTTGCATGGCACTCTGTACATCCCCTTCTCTTGTGTTCAAAACTCTCCCTAGGGCTTGCTCATCTTTGGTCTTCAGGATGTGTCTAGTCGGCTTCCTAATGTGATCCGTCCTCCGTTTTCCAATTCTTTTTCGTAGACCTTCATCATTCTTCAGCAACGCTCTGAAGCCATTCTGCTTAAGATTGTCATGGATTGGGCTCCTGGTACTTTTAGGAAGGTTAGGGTCACTCTTGGGCCATCATGTATAAGTTGCTCCATTCTACCTTCAACATCCTTCACATATATCCTTCCCTTAACAGTGGAGTGGCCAACAAAGATGATGAGCCAAGAGTAACCCTAACCTACCTTGAGGGTGTCAGCAGCCCAATCCATGACATTGTTAAACATGATGGGTTGAGTGAGTTCGTGAAGAATGACGAAGGTCTAGGAAAAAGAATTGGAAAGCGTAGGATGGATCACAGCAGGGAGCCATTAGACCCAGAAGATCAAAGATTCAGACCAAAGACCCAGAAGCCCTTGGGAGAATTATGAATATAGGAAAGAGAGGGGGTGTACAGAATGCCGTGCAATGACTGCGATGCGTCTATATTGGCGAAACGAGGAAGGGTCTAAAGTTGTCGATACTTTTTTATTTTTTATTTTTTTATTTTGATGAGCCTTATGTCAGCCGATGCAATTAATCTTGCATGGCTGAACCGGCTCAATTTTGAACATTATCAGATTTTTTTAGAGAAGAAGAAATCTGGTAAAGGGAGGTGCCAGCCCGGGATTCGATCCGGGAAACCTCCAATCATCGTCGGGGCCGAAAGATTGTACAGAATTAGCCAGAATATATCCCATAGCCACTGAAGGAGCATGGTAGCCTCTCACACTACCCTGGCCGGCAGTCCTGGCGGGGGACTTTGCCAAGGTCCCTTTTCCAGGTGTTCGACCAGATCCGCAAACCTCCAGCGACCAGGCTGAGCTCTCTCACCGCTCAGCCACGATGACCACTGATACCGCAAATATCGGCAACCGATCCGACACAGTATCGATATCGGTGCAGCCTTAGTAAAAACATTGGGAATGTGAGGTATAATGTTGAGGTCAACGGCATAGCAGCCTATTACATGGCTACGCAACACAACATCCAGTGGGAAAAAGCAGTGACGTTGATTAAATCCGATTCAACGAGGGACGGTCATCTTAGATCTCTTGAGGCTATATCCATTAACCGCCACAATGTTCAACGTCTTCCCCTACATCCAGGGACCATCATATCTGAATGTTAGACACCTTGTGGGAAAAGACCTTCAGAGACAACTTGATGTGGAGTAGAAGCTAGGATGAGACTAACGACCCACTGAGTATAGGGGGGAGGAGGGGCTACGGGCACCAGCAGATTGAAAATCGGACTGCGCGTAAGCTCGTAGGTAGAGTCAAGAACTTATCTTTAAAATTTGAGGCGAATACTGTAGTTAGCAGTTGAAAATTAGCGAGATAGTGGTGGGTCTTTTGTGTGGAAGTGAGCGAATACGGAGGTACTTGACAGTTTTGAAGTTGATCGTGAGTTTCGCAGTAGTGACGTTAATGACGTTTCTTGTTGCCGTGGAAAATATACATTTCCTGTGAATTTTTGCATTATGTTCTCGTAATGCTGTGTTACATCCTATAGTTTTAAAGTTGCTTGGACCCAGCCAGCTTGTTACCCAAGTGCGCATGCGCGCACTCGTCCTATTGAAAGAGCTAGCCACAAAAGCATAGCATCTTGTGATCTAGCAACCATGTAGTCATGGTCGCTTCGTCCTTCCCTTTTCTTTTTTCTATTTCCGTCGTCATCTTCTGTGCTTCTAAAGCCCCATTCACTTGGTTCAATTCCCTTCTTCGTTCTGTGTTACTTTTCGCCTACGACTTCATGGACCCTTCTCGCTCCCTAGCTCGGCTTCCAGTGTCGATGGCGCCGTTGTTCCCTTCGTCCGCCTGTCCTTTCACGGTTTGCCGCATTTTTGTCCCATCCACCTGTCGTGGGACCGCAACGTTGGTGGCACGCTGCTGATTGTGTTCTTCACCATGGTGGTTGCCTTGGTCTCCCTTCGTCGTCGATCCAATCGAAGACATCGTGGCTCCCTCCCTGTTGTCTCCCAGGGTTGACCCAAGCTCACCGGAACGATGGCAACCTTTTCACCGAAATCTCAACCGGCCTTCACCTTGCCTGTCTTTGCTATCCCTCTTTGCATGATGACAGCGATACCCTTCGCCAGCCCTTCGTGGGACTCCACCATTTCCTTACTGCCCCTTCGTCATCCGCCTGTCTGGCTGCCGAGTACAACAGGCCGTCTCCTCCATGGTTTCGCAGCCGGAATGCACAAAACATGGCTGCAGAAATCAGAAAACAATAAAATGAAGGCATCGTGGCTCTCTCCCTGTTGTTTCCCGGGGTTGATCCACACACTATTCCCCACAACGGCAACTTTCGTCGCCGACTCCACCTTGATGTTGCTGTCCATCATTGTCACGGTCGACCATGCAGTATTTTTTTCCCGGACAACAGCTGTTCTCTTCGCCAACTCCTCAAGGGATACCGCCACATGCTACAACCGCATTCGACCAAGTTGTTTATTCACCGCAGTAGACTCACTTCATCACTCACCTGGATTTGGCAGCTGAGTAGGCCAAAACTGTCTCTTTGCAGACGTTTTCACCATTTGAAATGGACAGGACATCGCAGCTCCCTCCCTGTAATTTCCCAGGGTTGATCCACATTTCATCCTCTTGTCAGCTGTCCCATTCTCTGGCTCCATGGCAATAAACACTGCCGACAACCACCGACACCACCGACCAGCGTCCGATCAACCAAACTCCTTTCGCTGCAGTTATGGTTGCTCCTATCACCGGCCTCCATCATCGCAGCTGGCCCAACAGTCATCTGCCCTTCTTCGGAGCCTAGTGGGTCGTCAAACCACGGACGCCTTTCACCATTCGAAGCCGTCAAGACATCGTAGCTCCCTCCCTGTTGTTTCCTAGGGTTGATCCACACTCAAGACTGCACGGAGGACACTCTCTGATTGACGGCCTCGTTCTCAGCAGAGCCGACTGAGCGTGCGCTCACTTTTCGCTGGACTTGTGCCCAGTGTTCCTTTTTGCCGGCACTTCTCTCAGATCACCATCTAGAACATCCAAGACAACGTTGGTCCCTCTCTGTCGTTTTGCAGGGTCCATCCACATTAAAGACAGCGCGAAAGACACCTTTTGTTCGACGTGCTCATCCTCAACAAAGCCAACAGGGTCTCTTCGTTGCCGGACTTCCGCCCAGTACTCCCTTCGCCAGCTTTTCACGCCAGCTCACCGTCTGGAACATCGAAGACAACGTGGCTCCTCCCTGTCGTTTCCCAGGGTCGATCCACATTCAAGATGGCACGAAAAATACTTTTGATCGACGTACCCGCCGAGAACAGAGCTAACCGGGCTTTCGTGTTAGCCGGACTTCCGCCCAGTGCTTTCGTTTGCCGGTTTTTCATCCCAGTTCACTGTCTGGAACACTCAAGACATCATGGCTCCCTCCCTGTCATTTCCCACATCAAGCAACCAACTCACTGACGGTTTTGGAACACGCAAGTCTTCCTGTCTAGCTGGCTCCTCTACTCAACCAAAGTTGACTGCCACATCAAGAGGAACTTTCGGTTCTACGTGGCTCCTATCCTGTTGTTTCCCTGGGTTGTTCCATGCTTCCCCCCCCCCCCGAAAAAAAATTAAGAATGGGGAGGATTGAACCTTCACCTATTAATCTCTGAAAATACTCACAATCACTCCTCCATTTATCTGGCCACAGAGGATTAAGGGTGGAAATCCAACACATGCAAGGTAACACAGTCCCGACGATCGTCAGGCCTACTTTGAATCTCAGCTCGACTTGCCAAGGACGCCATTTCAGATTTCTCTTTGCACTACGAAAGAAATACACCCATCAAGGAAGGCTGACAACACTGTAACAAGAAGTCTATTCCTTCACACATCAGTCGTCTAGGCTTAACGCATCAGTCCCATGTAAGAATCCTCATCCAACAATCACAAGATTTGCCTTTGTGCCCATCATTTGCAATGATGACAATGATGGCACTGAATCAACACACAACAAGGTCAAACAGAGCCGTGGAATCCAGCACTTGTTGAGCTAGCCTCAGTTCACTCGGACGTGCTTTCTTCTGGAACTTCCCTCCAACCTATCAACACAAGTGACATCCGGAAGATCACCTCTTCACCCGCCAGGCCCTCTACCAGTCATCCGACATCGTTGTCCGTTTAAATCCCCTGGACCTTGATGACCTTCGACCAAGCCAAGCCGACTTCCCCGCGTCTCATCCGGACAAACCATTCATTCGCCTTCACTCAAAATCAGCTTTACGCTGTGTATGAATTGATCGACATGCTTAAACATAAGCTGCACCATCACCCCCCCTCCCCACGCATAAGCACAACTACGCACACACGTACGTCACCCATTTCGCCGCTCGACCCGTCATGTCCCTCCCACCGCCACCCCTCGAGGGCAATTGGTAACTCCAAACCTCTTGCCCGTCTACACCCACCAGCTATTGGATGGCTCAAGAAACGACATTCTTCTCATGTTAGGGAAACCACTCCATCATTTCGACAGTCCCACACCACACATGAGGTCACAGCCGAAACAAGCGAAGCAAGACACAAGCAATCTCATCCATCTCAGCCTTTACCCACAAAGGAACATCGGCCCTCACCAGTGAAATCTTCCACTCAGTGCTCCCTCTTTTCGCCAACCTTCCACACAGCCCTCCCGGCCATTGATGGACCATTGCCCGTCGCCAGCCTTAAGCGATGAATACAACCTTCACTCCACTCCAATCTCACATCAAAAGACGGGTCTCTACCCGTCCCTTTCGTTCACTTATCCACGACCTTCCAGTGATTACCTCAATTGAATGAGATGTCACTTGTCACGGCACTTCAAAGAAAGCTTTCAGATAGTGAAGACCCTTTCACTAGTCCTCTTTCGGACTCCCCTCAAACAGTGGAAGATAAAAACCCTGACTGCCGTCTCAACAAGCTTGCCACTCCGAAGCGTTTCAACAAGATTAGTTTTCGGCCAATGAATCGACAACCCCAAACATTAGGCCTCCCTTGGCCAATCAGCCACACTGCTCATGGATCCTTGGTGCCATAGCAGATGTTATCCTGAGTGCGTACGAAGACAAGAACATCAATAGCTACAACGTCAAAGTTACGGCACATGAATGGAGGGCAGTCCCCACATATGGGCCTCCCACAACAGCTTTCCAGTTCCTGACATTCTAACAACAGTATCATGGAGAAGCACTTCCATCCTACCCTCATTCCTTCAGGGAGATGACGAAGCAAGCCAATGGACCACACCGTCTGAGCCGTGGCTTTCGACACCATTCCACATTCATAGGTTCTGACCGCCGTGTTGGAAATGGATTTCGAAAGAATCTTTCGGAAACCATAGAAATTCAGGCGCATGAACTCAAGCATCTTCTCAACTCGAATTGCCATCACATAGGCTCGATCCCACCGATGAACCCTTCTTCCAAACACTGAACATCCTCAAAGATGATAAGAAAATAACTTTTTTTTTAAGACTCATCTTTCTTCAACTTCATCTGGTATCACCACTGCATTGGCTCAATCCCAGGAACAAGAAAATGTCCAAATCTGTTCAAAATAACAACAAGACTTCAAACATTGGCTGAATCTACTTTGACAACTTCACCCAAAACATAAAAATTAATGTGTGTGAAAAGAAGAACGTACCTAACCTGCTGTTCTTCCATCAACAAGAAAAGAGCAAGGTCAGGTCTCCTTGACACATCATTATGACCCTAGCCTCTTCAAAACCATCACTTCTCAAGCAGATGAAAGTAATTCTTTCGTCAAAAAGGAACTTGGTAAACAAAGAAGAATCAACAATCAACTCGTCGTCAACGTTTAATCAACAATCATCACACATCACATCAAGGATGAACAATCAACACCGATAATCACCCATCAATTAACAAGAAATCCCTTCTGTCCCTATGGTCAACAACACCCAAGACATCAACAAGTTGCCTACATCAACAACGAAGATGAAGGGAAAACACCAAGACCATTCCGGGATCCACATAACAAAGAAAGGTTACCTTGATTTCGTTTTTTCCCCCATATCTCATGACGAACGCCTCTCTTCCTTCTGAACAGAACGCATTTTTCTTCCCAAATTTCAAATCATTCCAAATTATCTCTTAAACTTATTTCAACAAGTTTTATTAAAATCCACTCAGTCTTCGAGCCTTCACGAAATGTTCAGGGAGTCTGTGACTCCAGGAGACACCAGCTTTGGATTTCTAGGGTACCCGCCAAGAAGGTGCCTGCCACCAATTTGACGAGGTCTAATTGTGAATGCAAAAATTCACAGGTAATGATATTTTCCCACAGCAACAAGAAACATAATTTTGCCGACTGAACAGTGTTTCTTTTGCCTAAGAAAATATCCATTACCTCATCCTACCCTACCTCCCCTCTTGAGTCACCTTCTTGACATATCGAGAGAGAACAAAAGATGCAATGCTTTTGCCGCTATTTAACAAGAGGGGTGCATGCATGCGCACTTGGGTTGCCAAACTGGCTGAATCCAAACAACTTTGTAACTGTAGGAAGTAACACAGCATTACGAGAACATAATGCAAAAATTCACAGGTAATGTATATTTCTTAGGCAAAAGAAACAATTTTCAGCTGGTCCGTCGTGGGGGGAGGAGGGGGGGGGGATTATGCTTGTTTGTCCTGACCTACCTGTACGATAAAGTTTTACGAATGAGCTAAGCGATTTCATGAACATAATTTTCTGTTAACGTTGTGTTTTAGGTCTAGACCCATCCAATGTATTGTGGGACCGACAGTACAGTTACCACAGATTCATTGGTTGCTTAGGGAAAGTCGCTCTGAAAGTTGATAATTTGCCTATTCACAATATAGATACTGCAAATTCTACTAAGGTGAGCCTTTTTTTTTATATCTCTTATTTTAATAATTGCATTTGATTACATTATTCGCATGGATTTTTGAAAATGTGGGAAAGTATTTGAAAATAAAAATAGAATTCTAGGCCTGGTAAAGAGCTGGAAAAATACCGCCAGTCCTTTATAATTCCTGCCCTTTTTTTTACCTACATTATCTTGTAAACACTCATGGGAAAAGTCACTGATTCCTTTCTGAAAATGGGAGTCTTGAGTTTGCAAAATTTATCGTGGTTCAGACCAGTAGCGAATCTAAGAAATGAAACAGCAGGTAGAAGATAGAAACTATCGTCCATTGTATCTTCTAGGAACAGAACTGGAGACTAGTGTGGTCTTCACTACAACCTTCACCAATGTCGGTCGCCACTCGCCAAACGGCGAGGAAAATTCAGCAGTTGGCAACTTGGTTTTTAGAGCTACTCGCCAAAATAGCGACTGATTACCAAACCCTGTTGCTTAAATTGTCATATCTCAGGAACCGTATTAGCTAGAAACAAGCAGTTTGCAGCGTTGCGTGCAGAATTACAAGGGCTCTTTAACCAAGTGTGCAACAATGTCGCTAGCCACTTTAGATGATTGGAGAGTTAGATTAATGCAAACAATATTTAAGTATTAAGTAGTAGCACAACTGCTAAAATTGTTTCTACATGGCGAGGAGGTAGTGGACAATGGCGAGTGCATTTTAATGTCTACCGGCCAAATGGCGAGTGCCACACAATTCACATTCATGAAGGTTGCTTCACTACTGTTCCTTGACTACAGATGGGGCAGGAACAAATGCACATACTTGGATTGAACTCTGAAACTGAAAATTTTCTAAAATTCAGTTTGTAGAAAGTTGTCTGGCTTTCTACAGGCTAGGGACTCTGTTAACACCTTTCCCTTCTTGATCGATCGTTTCACACCTTTTCCTTATGTATACAGTGAGTAGTAAATAATTTAAGGAACATTTCAGACTACTTGGGGGGGGGGGAGCATAGTGCAAATATATACTCATGGGAAGCCCCTAAATGTGAATTTAATTTTGTGTGTTTTATTACTATTTTAGCTGGAGAATGGTTGTGTGGACAAATGTACGGTTGTAAGGAATTTTTGCTTATTTAAAAGTAAATGTATCAACAATTACAACAAGGTTGCTTGCGACTGTTTTGGCACCAAGAGGGAAGGGGAAGAATGTTATAAACAAGGCAAGTATCAATTCAAGCTGTGTCAAAACTGCATTTGATTTTTACTTTATTAAGGAAATGGAAAAATGGTTCAATATTGAGTTCCAGTGCCATTCATGAGCGTTTATGCTTTTGTAGAAAAAAACTAACTGTCGTAATACTTTGAATGTTCATGCAAATTCAAAAAAGGAAATACATCATGATATTTCGTGAATTTTTCAATAGTCATACCGTATTGACAAAAGATGTTACAATTTCAGTCCTCCTATCGTCTTCACGCTTCTCACCAATTCTTCTTCTTGCTATTTACATCTTTGATTGTCTCGTGCTTGAGCTCACTTCAGTAACAGGCGACGTCAGTTGAGAACGTAGCCTTCTGTATTCACTGGGTAGAATGGCACTCTCGCTCTCTGTGTGGCATTTTCTCGTAAAACGTGCGCTTAACTCGTGACCAATCAGGCTGGATTTTGGTTGGATGGGCCTTGCAGATTCATCAAGGGCTTTCCTGAAGTTAATTCGTGCTGGATTGCAAGTGACTCCAGGCTTCTTAAATGCCAATATCTCCTGGAATTCTAGACTAAAAGTAATTTTTTTTCTCCCATGCTATTTTGTGGTCTGTTCTCATGCAGTGAGATGCGATGCTGTTAGCTTCTACAACATTCCTTGTATCTGGCATAAGCTGCCCTACACGTGTGTGTACCTCCTTCCGTGTTTTACCGATATATGCAGCATCACGCCCACTGCATGGGGCACAATACACCCCTTCTGCTGTGATCTAGACATGTCTTAGCTCATCTTCCATCACCTTATTCTGTTTTGACCTCAGACTTCTCTACTTGGTGCGCAATGGGTTTCTCGCAAGGATTGACATGCGGGACACCAATGGGATCTTCATGTTCGCCGATTTTGGCAGAAATTCTGCTTCAGCACCTTGATTTTTACATCTGTTTGCCAAACCTACTGTTTTGGAAAAGTTTCGTCGATGATGTGCTAGCAATTCCTAAACGTGAAAAATTGAACCCTGGTAACCTGGTACTTGCAAAGCTTAATGAGTGGAGGAGAGATTTAAGTTCACGTACAAGCAGTAGAAAGAAGGCACCAGCCCTTTTCTTGATGTGATGATAATTTTTACTCATAATGGTTCACTTTTGCTTAGCCCTACACGAAACCAACAGCAACAGAGCGTTAATTGACACTTACTCAGAGCACCCCATGGGCCAACTTCACAATATCGCCAGGAATAAGTTCATCAGTATTGTGAGGCGCGCTTGCACACGGTAGATTGCTGACGGACATCTGTATGCCACTAATGGAAACTTATAGTGTGAGGGTTTCCTCCCGGTGCGTTGAATAAAATGGTCCTTAAAGCCATTCAAACAGGAACTAAAGAAACATCTGTCGAGGGAAAGAGAGATGGTGGACCACAGAGATTTGTGGCGAGACCAACATGATGAGTGTGGGGCTTATCTATGTCCGAGGCCTGAGTGAGCGAATCCAGCATGAGTTGAAGAAAAGTGGCTTGAAGACAAACGCTAATAATGGAAACAACTTGAAGTCAATGCTCATGAGAAAACGCATTGTTCACCAAGTAGAGAAGACTGTGAGGTCAAAAGAGAGTGCAGAGAGCGTTTACCAAACTTCTCCCAGGGTTCCGAAATATACCATATGCAGCCAGACTGAATAAGTTGAAAATTGATTCTTTGGAACTACACCGGGTAAAAGCCGACCTGTCATTCACATATTGTTTGTTGCATGGTCTCCTGGATTATGATCCATCTTTCTTCTTTGATGTTAATAGAGAGGGACGGACCAGGGATCACTCCCTGAAATTGGTTAAGCAACCTTTCAGATTAAACTGCAAAAAATACTTTTTTGTAAATAGGTTCATTAATGTTTGGAATGCTTTACCTGATGATGTTGTCACGGCACCCTCTATAAATTGTTTTAAGTTCAGACTAAATAAGTGTAACCTACTACCATACATATCAGACTATTCCTAATGTTATTTTTGATATATTGTTGTACAGATATTTATATCTAGCTATGTGTATTTGTTGTCACTTAATGTTGGTAAGATATAAGCGGTTTCTAGTAAAAGCCCTATCTTACCATTTTGCTAACTTACTCGGCAAATAAACTTTTATTATTAAAAGAGAAAGATGTGATGGAAGATTAGCTAAGACATGTCCAGAACACCGCAGAAGGGGTGTATCGTGTGCCATGCAGTGGGTGTGATGCTGCATATATTGGTGATTCACGGAAGGGGTACACACGCATCTAGGGCTGCATATGGCAGATACACGGAATCTTGTAGAAGCCAACAGCATCACATCTCACCGCATGAAAACAGGCCACAAACTGGCATGGGAGAAAAAGACTACACTTTTAGTCTCGAATTCCAGAAGGTCTTGGCATTTGAGAAGCCTGGAGTCATTTGGAATCCAGCACAAATTAACCTCAGGAAAGCCCTTGATGAATCTGCAAGGCCCGTCCAACCCGGGAATCCAGAACCGGATGGGTCACAAATTTGGCGCATGTTTTATGAGAAAATGGCACCGCGAGAGCAAGAGTGCATCTCTACCCAGTGAATACAGGAGGCTACTTTCTCAACCAACGTCGACTGCTTCCGAAGTGAGCACGAGCACGATCAAAGATGTAAACAGTAAGAAGCATAATTTGTGAGATGCCTGAGGAAGATATGCCTGAAAGTTTAACATCTTTTTCGTCAATTTGCCTATGGAAAATTCCTGAAATACGATGATGTTTTTCCTTTTTTGAATTTGCGCGTACGTTTTGCGTTTATTGTTTTAAAACAAAAAACCTTACTTTGACCCTAAAGGTCTGCAATTTGTCAACAGACTTGCAGAACTTCCATCTGTACTACAGGTTAAAATTTAGTACAGTTATACTAAGAATACATGAATAGATTGAGACAGAGGTAGGTTTGAGCAAATAAGTGTCATACATGACTTCAGGAACCCTTTGTCAGGGTGAGTACTCAGCCTTGAATTCCTTGAAAAACCTCACAGTTAAAAAGCCAAAATTCTAGGCCAGGCAAACGTGATTTTTTTATGTCGAAACCTTGAAATAGCCTTGAATTTTGTTAGTATTAGGGATGCACCGAATATTCGGTAATTATTCGGTATTCGGCCTATCCGGCCAAAAATTCAAGTATTTGGTATTCGGCCGAATATTGATTTTGGCCGAATAACGATATTCGGTATTCGGCCGAATAGTGTTACGATTTGTCGGTATTCGGCCGAATATTTTTTTAGTACGTATTTATCCAATTGTCTTCATGTAAGAACGCTTAGCTAAGCATTTAGTTTTTGGTTTGTGAGGAATTATTGTCTTCTGACATTTCTAAAAAAAAGGAAAAATGATCAAATATGTTTAAATTACAGGTATTCGGCAGAGCATTCGGTTAAGTATTTGGCCGAATAATTCGGTATTCGGCCTATTCGGCCATTATTCGGCACAGACCGAATAATTCGGTTTTCACCCGAATATGCAAATTGTTTGGTGCTGAACATTCGGCATTCGGCAGTTTAACTATTCGGCTGTTTTTCGGTATTTGGCAATCTGAATATTCGGTTACATATTCGGTATTCGGCAAGCTAAGTATTTGGTTGTATATTCAGTATTCTGCAAATTTTGTATTTGGTGCATCCCTAGTTAGTATATTGCACTTGACGAGATTTGGATAATCCCTTTGTTACCTTGATGTGGAGTTAGCAGCCAATAGAAAGTGATAACGGGCACCTGAGGAAGATGCGTTCGGAGCTGTACAAAAAGCTAATACTATTTTTCCTACCTTCTGTTTCGTTTCTGTTGAATGTACGCTCCAGCTTGTAAGGTCCCATGCAGTTGGGTTATGTGGGGCTTCGAACTCTTCGGACTTTGTGAAGGGCACTTTGCAAGGGCACTTTGAAGGTGGCTGACTTAGGTCTATCACAGGGCCGTAAAGAGGCCAATTCCCACCATGCAGGGGCCAAATTACCAGGCGTGTTGTGATGGTGGCATGTTCACTCCTACTTGGCAATTCTGATGAAACAGGCCATTCTTTGGCGTTCGATACTTGCTTCTAGTAATCATTTGGTTAGGAATTACCGGGGAGGGGTATGAGGGTTGAGTCATAGTGTGGGAAATGCAGTTGCGCTGGGGCTTCTTCAGCTTGGAGGCTGGTGTGACATGAGGTCTTCCCGTGTCATGAGGTTGCTGAGACTCCAGGCACACGAACATATTTGAGCCATTGCAGCCTTGCAACTACTTAAGGACTCTGCTTCTCAGCCTTAGGCTACACCACTTCGCCTTCTTAAATGTTCACCACATTGTACGGTTCCCGGAACTAAATAAAATAATAAATAAATAGCTATTTTATGCCTAAGTTGATAATTGCTGTAGTTCAAAGTTAATGCCTATGTGTACATTTTTTGTTAATTCTGTTATTTGGCCTAGACCTGTGTTAGTGCCCCACCCTTCCCCCAGCTCCTTTCCCACGTGTTCTTTAACCAAAGTCAACTTTGCACTGAACCCTGATAAGTCACTTCCTTGTATTGAATGGGGTTTTACTTCCTCGACTTTCTCCATTTTTTTAAGCACTGTTAGCACCCTCCCCCATAATAATAATAATAATAAAGGTTTTACCCGCTAATGGGTGAGGTAACGGTAGGGTAAACCACTTACACCGCCCCCATGATCCAAACATTAATACGCTCGTCGTAGGAATTTGGAGAGGTCGACCCCACACACTGCACGTTTGTAAAAGCTACAAAATAGTGCAAAAAAATCTAGTTCTGTTTCCTCAGTGATTTATGATAAATAAAAATAGTTATCAGCTGAATCATTTCTTAAGGGATGTTTCTTGGAAGAGAGGGAGATGGAGAAAGAGGGGGATGGGGAGAGAGGGGGAGGGAAGGTGAGTGAGAGGGATGGAAGGGGAGTGAGAGGGAGGGAAGGGGAGAGTAGGAGGGAACAAAGAAAGATAGGAGGGAAAGAGTGAGAGATTGGGGGGGGGAGAGAAATAGGGAGGGAAGGAAAGGCAGACAGAGGGGGAGGCAAGGGGAGAAAAGGTAGGGGAGAGGGAAGGGAAAGGAAGAGGGCTGGGAAGAGAGGTAGAAGAAGAGGAGAGAGAGGCAAGGGGAAGAAACGGAAGGTAAAGAGAGTAAGGGAAAGGAGAGCAGGTGAGGGAAGGAAGGGCAGGGAGGGAAGGGAACAAAGAGAGAGATGGAAGGGGAGAAAGGGAAGGAAGAGGACAGCAATAAAGTGGAAGGGAAGAGAAAGCGAGGGAAGAGGAGAGCAAGGGAGGGAAGGGGGGAGAGAGGTTGGAAGGGTAGAGAGAGAGGGAGGAAGGGGACAGAAAGAGAGGGAGGGAGGGAAGAAGACAGAAAATGAGGGAGGGAAAGGGACAGAAAGATGGAGATAAGGGGAGAGTGAGAGAAGAAAAGGGAAGAAAGGATGGGAAGGGTAGAGAGAGGGAGGGAAGGGGACAGAAAGAGAGGTACAGGACAGATAGTGAATGGGAGAGAGGGAAGGAGACAGAAAGATAGGCAGGGAAGGGGAGAGAGAGCGAGTGAGACAGATATCGATATGCCATTCACTACAAATGGTTTGGGTGTACAAGGGAAGATGAGGAAGTGCTGGGCCATTGACTTGCTGTATTCTTCTCCCTCCTGTCTTGCCCATTGGTGGAAGGAAGGACACAACATTCCTACATTATTTATCACTGCTTAGCACCCTACTACTAAGAACTGCAATAATTACATCGTCATTAACAAAACAAAACCAGCAGTACATATGAAATTGTAAACGTTTGCAAAAAACTGGAATTTGTTACGCAATTTTGATAATTTAATTTGTAAAGATCCTTGAAATTGGCTTTTAAGTTGATTAAAAAAACCATGAAAATGGTTTTCCTGTGTAATATACAAAAATGCGCTAATATGGAAGGAGTGGGTCAAGGGCGGTGGGGTAGAGGGCTACGCAAGTAGTCCAAAATCGAGATGAGGTCAAGAAAATATTGCACTTTGTAAATCTCATTGTGGTAATATTTCAAAATTGTGCACATTTATCCGATTGCACATGTAACAAACTTGACGGTTATAACTCGTTTTAACACTTTCCTGTGACCTAAAATTCAGTTTTGGAGGCTTTGGAAGATGTATGATAGCCAGTGTTAGTTTCATAAATGTGTGCATAATTATGTGCCTAAATTGCACTCCAGCTCCTGTTGTTCGATGATTATTGTCTATGATGTGCATATTCTTTCTGTATTTTCCAGAGTTTACACAAATCACAATGAGAGGTTATTCGTACTTGACGTACAAAATATATGACTGGGATGACAAAGTGCATTCAGATACCAATAGAATTAGTGTCACCTTTCGGGTGAGTTTTGCTACTGTTGTTTAATACGCCTTCATGTTCTTGTGTGAATCGATGTTAACTTTAGTTTATTCAAACGCGAGTCGTTCTGTGTTTATTTCAGACATTTTTTGATGATTCTGTCCTATTTTACGCAAGTGGAGAAAATCCAAGAAGAAATTATATTGCCGCATCACTAGTGAATAAATCGGTGCATTTTGTTATTAATCTTGGGGATGGAGAGTTGAAAGAAATCCTAGGAGAGCGCCAAAATATGGCTGATGATTGGTAAGAATTGTTGATGTTATAGGAATTGGTCAATATGTAAAGAATTACCTTTTACATCCAAATAAAAGACAGCACAAATATGAAACAAATTGAAAAAAAAAATAATATAAATGGCTGTTATTAAAAGTAGTGTTGCATGGTACGAAGTTTTTGTAGGATGGTACGGTAGGCTTCTGAAAATGTTGGTCCGTGGTAACATCACAATGACTTAAAAAAAATGGTGCCCTGTTATTCTAAATGATCTAATGCAACTGAAATACCGTACTTTTTAAAATTGAAATTTATTTTTACGAGCCATAAGCTCAACTTGACTACAAAAGGATCAACGCTGTTTGATGAGGATAGACGGTTAAAAACTTTCTCCCTCTCCACTTCAACCCTCCCTTTCCACAGTGTGGACTCTTCCTACTCCCTGCAGAAAGATCGGATTACATTTGAAATCCAACACCTACATGGGACATTGGAACATGCTAATTGTTCGAATTAAGGTAGTAAGAGAGCTGTTGACTTTAAAAAAAAGAAGCCAAAGCTGGTTTGTGAATGGTTATCGTCGTACCGTAACCATTCATTAAAATGGAAAGAGTTTTGCTAAAAAGGAACAATATTTATTCCTTGAAATTAGTTTTCGGTCAATACCGTCAGTACCAGTGCAACATTAATTATACGACAAGACTTTTACACAAATAGTGGCAGTACCACTACTGTATTACCAGAACTAGTTGGTAAACTAGGCTAGTACAGTTTCGGAACGATTCAAAACTGATACTTTTAATACCCCCTTAGAGATTTCGAACTTCTTGGAAGTTGGAACATCGATCTCTCTCTTGTTTATTCTTTCTGTATATCGTAAATTGAGAGTAAACGCCATGGTGTAGCTGACACCCCCAACCTCCCCCCAAAAATGCTTTAGTGAAGGGGTTAGACAGCATTTTAAAAATAGGATATTCTTGTAAATTTTAGTTTCTGACTCATTAATCGCTTGGGTACGAGTGCGAACAATGTTGTTTTCTACAGTCCCTTAAGTAATTGGTTAGAAATGTTAGTTGATCTTGTGTCCTCTTGGAGTCTGAGATGCTGTCCACACTGCTGTGCTTTGCTCGCTGTGCTTGGGTTTCCTGGAAACCCTCACAAGGCTTACTTTTCATGTTGTACTAGTTATGATAAAATAGCTAATGTTAAGCTTACTTTTTTCAATGTTTAGTTTTTAGCAATTTCTTGTTTAGTCCTTAGGCCATGTAAAGGAGCATGTAAGGTTCTCGGACATGTTGTGCTTTCAAAAGTGACAAGGTACCAGGGTGTATAGTTTATTATTTCTGTGTCCTACGTTATTTGTTCTTAAAAAGTTACTTGTTCATTCTTAAAGGGCAACAAACATTAAAAAACTGTATGCGATCTCATTACATAAAAGAGCCAAGTGCTCGAAAAACATCGCTGCAATTCATACTGTGAAACGATCCGTTAAAAAATAACACTGCTAAGTTCGCTAATATTCACAACACGGACTCGTACTCAGTCCAGCAAATTTTCTATATTAGCTAGATATCTTCGTCAGGCTTTCGAGGATTTTTCCGGCTTTCTACATCAACTACATCGATGTTTGCTTCGTTGTCGTCTGCTTCGCACACTTTTGCATTCGAATTTGGTTGTGACCGCAGCCTTCCGAGCAGTTGAACCATCAATGGGGTCTCATGAATGCACAGCACATGCAGCCCAATAAATACGGGAGGCTGCGTTGGGAGGCCCAAAGCAGACGACGACGAAGCAAACAATGATGTAGAAAGCCGGACAAATCCTTGAAGCCTGACGAAGATGTCTGGGTGATATAGAAAATTTGCTGGACTGAGTGTGAGTCGTGTTGTGATTTTTAGCAAACTTTTAGTGTTATTTTTTAACAGCCAAGTGCTGTTAGACTTACTCAAGCTCTCTGTTTCAGGCTACTATAATTTATGATTTTTGGTTAAATAACTTGAGATTTTAATTGAAATTATCAGCACTCGACAGCTTTCAAAAAAACTATTAAAATGGTGTGTTGTAACATTAAAATTGGTCAATATTTGGTGAATTATTACAAAAGTAAAAAAGAATGCTCTCCATTCCGAGGGTCAAATAATTTTTGTTCATGGCTTTATAATATGCATTACCTTATTTTTATTAGCAGTCCCCCCCCCACCCCCATGGAGCGCTTTTATCCCTAGCTTTGAAAGTTGGCTTCCCTGCCGGGCTCGTATCCTACTGCGCATGACAGGAACTGGGATCGCCTATATAAGCGGTTCACTGCGATCCCCAGCATCTTTCTTCGTAGGGCAGCCGCTGAGGTGGTTGATTCGGAGCTCTCTTCAGCACAAGACAGAGGATCACCAAGACAGAGGATCGAGCCATCCTCTCTGGTTCCAGTTCTTGTGCCCCTTACCATCCACTGATGTTAAGGGTGTGACCAGGATTACCTGGCCGTGATGGCTCCGCCAGTGATTCGTACGGTTACAGCGATCACGGCTCCGCCGTTCGAGCGGTCCGCTGTCCAAAGCAAGTTCTATGAGCCGCTTTCGCCCATCCTTTCCGCTAACCGCCTTCATGGCTAGTGGATTGAAGGGGAAGGGGTGGAGGGGGATCGCTATCCAGGCTGCTATCCGCTCTACACAACAGCTACGCAACCGGTCCGACGCTTCGTTCAACTGGTTCCTGATGTCCACAATTCCTTGCCTGGGCTTGGCTCGGTTCCCCTTGCTGCCATCTCGATTACAACTACTTGGCAGCCTCGGCCAGTGGATCGGGACCGGGCCCTAGCATCCAAGTGATTCCTCACGACTTGTAATTCACCGAAGCAGCGGTTCCTCTCCTCATCATCATATTGTCATCAGTAAACACGATTCGCTGTCTCCCAGCCTTCGATTCCGGTCTTCTTCCTCAAAACAGACTTCTGTTCCGCCTTCCCCTCGGCTTCTTGCGACCCTCGGGTTCGATACGGGGGGGGGGGGGGGGCCCGACGCCTACTACCATCTACTGACGTTAGTTGCCACGTGCACATCGATCCTCTGCTTGGACTTGGTTCGGTTCTCCTTGCTGGTGGTTCGATCCGCCACTGTTTGGCAGCCACGACCAGTGGGCTGGAACCAGGCCCCAGCTTCCGACCTGGGCCCCTTTGCCTCTTCAGTCAAGATTCTTCATGGATCGCCACTCCCATCTGCCTGAATCTATGGGCTTCAAAGAAGGAGCTATGGTCCTTTTACTCGAACCATCGTCTCGATTCCGTTCCTGTTTGACATCGGTAAGCCTGAACTAGGCCCTTGCACGATCTGGGCCCTGTACAGACTACGATCCGCTGCCTTCCTACATCATAGCACGGTTGTTTCCTGTTACTTCCAGCCTTTGTGGGACCTGGTTCGGTCTGATTTCGCTTCATATCAAGAACACCGAGGATCGATCTTTTGCGGATCACGTTCCACCTGTCTGCCTTTTTGACATAAGTACGTCGGTTCCTGACATGGATCGTCATCCAGACCTCTTTACAAGCTTCAAGCATTGGAAACAAACGACGATCTCTCTCCGACTAGCTACCCTCTGCGCGCGCTTCCACGCAGCCTCCATGGAAAAGCAGCTGCACGATCCGGATCTTTTGCAGGCAGAGCTCCGCTGTTTTCCTGCCTCGCTACATGCTTGTTTCTTGCACACTCCCAGCACCACTCTTATAGGACCTATGTTTGGTCCGATTCCGCTTCGTGTCACGAACAACATGGCTCGGACTAGGCCCATGCGCCCGGCCTGGGCCCTTCCATGAACCACGATCCGCCAGCCGACTACCTTCTTGGCATCGATGCAGCGATTCCTGCTGATCATCATCTCATGATACTGTTTCAACTTGAGAACAATCGAAGATTCTTCCCCAACTTACTACCCGCTGCGTACGCATCTGCGCAGCCTCCATCGTATAAAACCTTAGCAAAGCGAACCCTCGGATCTTTCTTCACTGACCTCTCCCCGACACGGTTGTGCCGTTCCAGAATGACTCGATTCCCGATTACCGCAAGATCAGCACCATGCGATAATTGCTCATCATCAGTGACACTGTGCCATTCGCCATGATTTCCGGGGATCTACATGAGCCTCGATTCCTCCTTTGGGATCGAGCAAGATTTGGGCATTTACCCACAACAAGCAATAACCGTGTGCCGATCCCTCACCTCAAGACCCGCCATGCAGGCTGTTGGTCCGTCTTCGCTTCCTACTACGAGCATCCAGTTTCGGACTGGGCCCATCGCCCGGCCTGGGCCGTTCCAAGGATCATGTTTCACCGTTCACCCACCATCTTGGCATGGGTATATCGATTCCTACAGGGGGTCGTCAGCTACAACCCTTTCACTCGCTGGCTGTTCCACAGTCGACTAAGGTGTCTCCTACCTGCGGTTCGAACCCGGACTGATCCAGACTCAACACCGTTTTCCTGCGATGCCGACCTCACTTTTCCTTTATCTTAGGGATTGTCCCTCAGTTCCATCTGCGATTCCTTCACCATTCTTCATTCCTGGCTCGCGATTCAGGCCCGGCTCAAGGCTAGGCCCGTTTTCCTCTTCTTCATCCCACGTTTCGTTCCTTACTCTTTCGACCATCGATCCGTTGGTTACTCAGGACCGCTCCTACGCTCTCCATGGGATGGCCTTTCCAACCTCAATTTCTGACGCAAGGCCTCCGGTTCGATTCATCTTCGATTCTCTGCTCTGTAGGCCTACACCGCTACGTCTCGCGACATGCTTCTAGCCTCTTGCTTCACCACCACACAATTTTAGCTTCGACTACGGGACCTCCCTTTCTACAGCTTTGCACTTACGGATGTGCACTCGAGGGCTTGATCACAGAAGGATAAGGCTCGATCACTGTGTGAAGGCCCAACACCTCAATAACAACAACAACAACATCGTGTCAACATGTCTTAAATATCCAGCATTACTACTTCACCTACCCACTGGTTCCTCATCTTTATGCCAGGAGTCTTAGGTATCTCTTTTCTATGCTGCTCCACGATGCGACGGTTCTTCCATTGCTCTTTGTTCGACGATTCTCGATCCCTCGATCCCACGATCCTCCGTTCGTCGAGCTACCGTTCCCCACTCCGTTCTTTGAGCCCCCTCACGTCTTTGATGTTTGGGGTGTGCTTTTGGTTGCTATCCAGGGCGGCTCATGCCGGCTTTAGTTGCACTGCAAATGGATTGGCTCTGCGACGATCCACTTGGGATCGATCTACTGGATGACAATCCCTTGACAACAATCCGCTTGGCAACGATCCTCTGCTCGATCCGCTGTCCATCGGTCCACCATTCCTCACTCTGTTCCTTGGGCTCCTTCACAACCTTGGTGTGTGGGCGTGCTCTTAGTTCATGACCAAGGCGACTCGTGACATCTCTGCAACTACTCTACAGTTGGGTAGGTTCTGCGGCGATCCACTTCGGATCGACCCACCGGATGACAGTCCTTCTTCAACCGGGGCAAGGTGGCCTGATGGTTAGCATGACCGTCTCCAGAGCCAGAGGTCCTAGGTTCGAATCTGGTGTCAGCCACCCCTGGCATTTTCGGGCACAGAAGGGCCCTGTGATGTCTCGTTCTCATGTCGATTGTGGCATGTAAAAGAACTTAGGATTTCCGATAGGATTTACCTAGCAAAATTGACCCTCTCTCTTTCTGGCGCCATGGCTAACGCTGGATGCGCGTCAAAAAGCTACAGTCCTTCAACGATCCACTTCGTGACGATCCTCCTACTCGATCCGCCGTCCCTTGATCCTCCGTTCCTCAGGCCCCTTCACATCCTCTGGTGTATGTGGTGTACTCTTGGTTCCTACCCAAGGGGGCTCGTGACATCTTTACAACCGGTCTACAGTTGGGCACGTTCTCTGAAGGTCCACTTGGGATCGATCCACCGGATGACGATCCTTCGTCAACGATCCTATTGACAACCATGCCGCTCTACGATCCTCTCCACATCCGGCCTCACGTCGCAACCGGCCTCACACCGCGGCCATCATGACATCTCTGTCTTTCCTGCTGACTCGGTCACCTCTGGCATCCCGGCTCAAACTTAGAACTAACTACTTCTACGGATCCGTGCCTATTGGAGGCTTCAGTCCCCTTTGGGGGTTCATTCCCAACACCTTCATTGTTGTTTCACCTACGTGCCACACCCCTGTTGAGGCTCCAATCCCAGTTCTATCCTGCACCCGATGTATGGTCACTTACCTATCACATTCCATCCTCCGCATGTGCCCTCTGGACTTGTCTACATGCGGTTCCATGTCATGTCGATTCCGACTCCGGCCTTCGACTCTTCTTTCAACTGCCATAGTTTTCTGTGATTTATCTTACAGCACCGTGTTCCTGTCTCCAGTGTCTTCCAGTCACTTGTGCTCTCGATTCCTCGCCAGGATTACTTTATCGATTCCACGCCAAGGTTACCTCGTTGTTCCAGTCTGTCTACAGCACCTACTCAGGACGATGTCTGTCAAATCGCTTCCCGACCAAGGTGGTTTGGCAACTTGTCTGTATGCACTCCTACCTTCCCCTAGTGTCGAACTGTTTGTTTCAACTCCTGGCTTCTGCTGTTCCTGATGCTCGCCCATGGGACTGAGGATCTCGGGTCCAGGCTGGAGTAGCTTACGTGGGTTCCACAACGGGCATTGTCTGTAAGGGTTGCTAGCTCGTATCGTGGGTGCTCCGAACCTAGCCCGCCACCATGGATGACGAGGTCTGCTAATAAAAATAAGGTAATGTATATTTTCGTGGCAATAAAAAGACTAAAATACCAGGGGCACCTGGTTGATTTTAGTTTTTGTTTGCCCATGCGAAAATATACATTACCTTTCACCCACCCAGCCTCCCCTCTGATGGACTAGGTTCATGAGGGTTGGAAGAAAGGTGCTGAGGATTGCAGCGAACCGCTTATATAGGCGATCCCAGTTCCTATCAGGTGCAGTAGGATACGAGCCCGGCATGGAAGACAACTTTCAAAACTAGGAATAATAGAGCTTCATGGAGGGGGGGAACTGCTAATAAAAATAAGGTAATGTATATTTTCATATGGGCAAACAAAAACTAAAATCAAACAGGTGCTCCTGGTATTTTAGTCTTTTTAACTCTTGGAATATATTTCTAAATGCAGTTTTCTTTAAACTATTATTGCTGTTTTGTCAAGGTGGCACACGTTTACGATGCAGCATGAGGGCACAACAGTAGTGCTTCGCCTTGATAACGAAGTGAAACGGCTGAATCTTTTGAATGGAGCTGAAGCAGACAAACATATACCGCAGCACTACATGCATTTCGACCCTCTGCTTTACATTGGAGGACTTCCCGAGAGAGGAGTCAAACTAATAGGTTAGTTTTTATGGTACGTAGTTATTTGTACGTTTTAATTAACTAAATTAATTCATGGTATTTACTTGACTCATTTTTTTCGCTTGGTTCTAAGATTTTGGCCAGTAATAAATATACGAAAAAAAAATAATTGTCATCAATATTTTGTTTCATTTCAACATCATTTTGTTCAGTTCACTAATCTAAAAAAGCTTAACGAATAGAAATGATACTGTAGTAAGAAGACAAACAAAGATCCGTAACAGCTCCCCGGTAAAAATTTTGTAAAGGTTGACCTAGTTTTACTTTTTACAATTCATCAGTCACCTGGAGGATACCCCTTTAAGAATAGTGTGTCACTGGAGCCGATGGCCTATGGTGCTTTCATTGGTTGACTTTTATTATTTAGACTTCTAAATAATGTGTCATTGGAGCAGGCAACTTTGTTGTGTGAGCTACTCTCTCACTACCAAGTGCTGAATATCTAATATCTCCAACGCTATTTGTAATGCTCGTAGTCATCAAGCTGATAAATTTCAATTTCATCAACTCTCTTTTACTGTAGTTAGACCAAAATTACCAAAGATATTGTGTATCAGACAATCGTAAACAAGCTTTTATTTAGGTCAAATATTTTGTCTTATTGGTTCGTGCCTGGCCAATAATGCTACATGCAGTAAACGGTGCAAAGCTCCCATAAGTCGTGTAATCTAAAATTTTACCTTAAATAAAAGGTTAAATTTAAAATAATTGCCTCACGCAATTCCTGTATTTCATGTCAAAGGGTATTGAAAAAGAGATATGTGATTGCCACGGTGTAAGTGCTGTGAACTGTTAATGTAAATGTGATGTAGGTTAAGTCAGTAGGTAGCAATTGTGTATTGCTATTCCAAGACCTTATTATTATGAGTTATTTATGGCCTTATTAAATATCATTGTCATATTCAAGTTATTAATAAGCAGCTCAGATCAACTGCCATATATCAACATCGCTATCATTATTTTACTTCATTCTCTTACACACCAGTTGACTTTGTATTTTTAAGTTAATGCCTTGTAGGCTATAGGCTAGTGAGAGGCTAGCTGTTCTGCTGTATGTGAGAGTCAGGTGATAACAAGAAGTCACATATTTGAAGGAAGGAAAGTGGCATTCCAGTAGGCAAGAGGAAAGCAACTCTGGCCATTGTATTCCATTAGTGTATAAAGCTTTGAATTAATATGGGGGGGGGGGGGGGGAGGTCGCTTCTCATTCTCCCTTGATACCAGTGGTGTTAGGCTCTGTAGCAGTATTCCTTGGGAATCCTTGAGTGCGGTCTTTGTTCATCTGGGTCAGCTGTAACCCTTCCTAATTAAGCTAAGTACAAATTGAGATACAGTTGATGTTCGGTATCAGAGTTGTTCAGTGACTATGTTCATTACTGAGAGTTAACCTCTTCTTAAGTGTTGAGTTATCTAATCATTGTAATTGATCCAAATTGTGATGATAAGAATTGTAAGACTAAATAATCAGAGATATTGACTTACGTGACGTACGCAACACCAAAAAAATCCAGTTTTCTTCAAACCAGTGAATTTTCAAAGACTGCTGTACAGGTTTTCTTCCGCAGGCTAAGGATGTGAGACGCGCACGCACCACAACCAGTCAAGATTATCAGTCAAGATTGACGGGTTGCAGTGTGTGTGCGTCTCACATCGTTAGCCTGAGGAAGAAATCCCGTATAGCTGTTTTCAAAATTCGCTGGTTTGAAGAAAAACTGGAATTTTTTGGTGCTGTGTACGTCACATAAGTCAATATGATCGTAAACCAAAGTAAAAATGCATAAAAATCGGTAATTAACATAATAATCAGAGAAATATTCATTAATAAGTAATTAATTAATCAAACGAAAAACCGATGGTTCGGCACAAATACTTCGGTTGATGTTCATTACAAAATAACTTACAGTAAAAACGCAGCACCAAAACCGTCCAAGTCACCAGCAAAACCTTGCAGAAACTTTGCAAGTTTGAGAAGGTTTGCAAAGTTTTTGCAAGGTTTTGCTGGTGACTTGGACAGTTTTGGTGAAGCGTTTTGACTGCAAGTTATTTTGTAATTGATTAATTATGCCCAAGTAAACTCATCTTGCGTGTATTAACTATTCATTTTTAATAAACCAATTGTGATCTTAAATTGTTCTTCCTAAATAAATCCTTACACTGTTACCAAACTGAGCGAAGTTGTCTGCACTGCACTATATTTGTCGTTACAAATGTGTGTATCAAAGCAAGGCATTGGTAAACTGATGAATACACAAATGTATTTATAAGGGGAGGTGCTACGTGGAACACTGAATGGAGATGTATAATCTATATTCTTTTTTCTTTTTAGGGATAAAAAGTAGGAATTATTTTGTTGGTGTAATGGAAGGAGTATATTTCAATGCTATTTCTATATTGGAGAGGTTAAAAAACAATGATCCTGAAGTTTCATACAGAGGGTAAGTAACAATTTTCATTCAGTGAATTGATTTTGGCAAAAATTTTGATTAAATTGAAGATAGATTATCGTGGCTGGGATTGAATTGTACGCCAGACTACAGTAGCCAGACTTGGATCGATGGTTAGTTTGAGTTCCGGAAAGTGGGCAAATCCATTGACATAAATAGACCAGTTCAAAGAAAGCAGTTCCTGGCTTCAAATCAGTCTTATTTTATAGGGATCGACCGAATCTACTTCTGCCAAATCTGTATTGCTACGTTTGCCGCATCAGATCCAGATCCAAATCCAAAAAAAAAAAAAAAAACCCTATGTATTTTATATCTGAATGTTCTTTCTGCATGAAGAATTGAGTAACTTTATTTAAGCTTGTTTATTGGTTTTCCCTCTGTAACTTCTGAACAGTTTATGCTATCCATTTGAAGTTTGCTCCATTGGAAAGCTGGCAAAAAAACGCTTCGAATGGTGTATTCGAATGTCCAAATCGGCCAAAGATTAACAAAGTTATTGAAAGATCGACTAGACAGTAAAAATTTTGCCGAATCTGAATCCTAAAGATCCAGCTTCGGATTCGGTTGAACCCTATTATTTCCAAAGCCTCCCAACCAATGTACCTGACCTCATTCTTTCGAAGTGGAGTCTAATCAGAAAAGCAGTTTTCATCCTGATACTTGTTTATGGAAAATCCTGTTGTGAGCTGCAAGCTCTTCATTAGGCCGATGAAAATAAAGAGGTTGGTTCTCATAAGTATACAAACCAAAAGTCGATGTGGGCGAGCGACTTCTTATTTATTTTTTTTTTAACTTGTCAAAGTTTGATACGGATTGGCCATATTTTTCTTCATGGGGGGTGAGGGGAAGAGGGAATTTATAATTTTTTTCTTTTGTGGAGCTTTCCTAAAAATGCCATAAAATAATGTGATAAAGTTATATTTTGAAACCTATTTTTTGCTGTTTTTTTCCCCCAAGGTTTTAGTGTGAAATGGGGACCAAATATTGAATAAAATATGATAAACTAGTAGAAATAGTAGCGAGAGTAAAACAGTATATGGTGGACAAGCGTAAAAGAGCAAAAGATAAGAGCATAGCTACCCATCACATGGAAACAAACCATGAAGTAGGATGGAAGAGGACGACCACGCTGCTGAAGTCAAGTTCTCTGCTTGATCGTTACCTAAGAGTAGGGATCGACCGAATCCGGATTTATCTGGATCCGGCAATTATATTGAACCGGATACCGATTGCAACACAACCAAAACACTGTCGCTGTAAACATGTTACATGCCTCGGTAAACTAAATCGTAGTAAAATAACTAAGCTATCTACTAATATAAAAAATTGCAGATGTAATAATTACAGTGTAAATTATTGCACAAAAATATACTTGGGACTATCGTATTAGGTTTTCATAAATAAAAAAAAAGTTAAAAGTTCAACTACGTAAATTGCAACGACGGTTTCCACAGCTTCCTCGTACTCTTTAAGCTAGGGCCTTAGTGGGCCTCTTTACCTTGATGCTATGGCTCCATATTATCTATCCTGTATACTCTGTATCTTTATTGATGTATGCCAGTAATGCTATGTACTTTGATGTATGGTCTAGTCCCTGGAGATCAGTGGTCTGGATGGCTATGGCCTTGCCTGCCCCTAGGGGTAGCTGCTAGCAGAGATGGATCATGGGATACCAGGATATAGTACAGGAAGTACCTTGCACCACCAGTGGCAAGTACTGGCTGCAGCTCTAGGTACTTAAGGCCTTGCAGCCCCTTGCAGCCTCACTCTGGGAGCTGGTCTCCAACCAGCTAGGAACTCCTCCTGAAGTGTGCCACCCTGCTAGTAGCCCTGACTAGAGCATCCTTGAACCACTGGACAACATCTCCTGAGGACAGACCGCGTGGCCCTGGAATAAACCCTGAATTTACCATCCTTCTGGCGTTCTTCCTTGTACCGGGCACAGCGAGGGTTGCACAAGTGGTGCATCGGCCGGGAATCGAACCCGGGCCGCCCGCGTGGCAGGCGAGCATTCTACCACTGAACCACCTTTTGACTTTTACCTTTGCTGGAACTATCCTGAGTACTTTTGATTTGTGTAGGCTACTGAATTTCCATAGCCTATAGGCCTAAGACTTTCAATATTGTGTGATTTTATGCCAAGATCTACTAGATCTAAGCCAGATTTAGACCCTGACTCTTGGAGTTTAAGTTGGGACCCTAATAAAATAGGGAAAAGGTCTAGAAGGGAACAAGCAGCTAAAATGACTACCCCTATTATTCCACAAGTTGTGCAGTCACCATTAGGGATTACTCCATCAAGATTAGCAGCTCAGTTTCCTCCAGCTAGCCCTAATGTTCAAGTGACACCTAATTTGAGTCTAGATTCTACTTCAGCAAGCCTAAATATTAGTGTGTCAAGCCCTACATTGACTTTACCAAATGTTGGACAATTATTTTCACCAGTTGCAAGTAATACTAGTATTGCAGGAAGTGTTCCATTTCCGCCAGGCGTACCTTCAAATGTGAAGTTGCCTTTTTCCTCCTGCCTGTGTAGCTTCGGTAACAACTACAGCTAGTTTGCAGCAGCAGCAGCTTATTCCAGTAACCCTAACATGGACTGACCCCGCTGGACAGGTTCAAACATGTGCTATTTTACCAAACGACCCTGTGTTCCAAATGCTTGGAAAGCCTTCGGTAACTGTATCTTCAAGGCCAAATTATTCTGCACCCTTGCCTGGACCAAGCCAAGTAACAACTCAGATGCCTACTCATGTGCCAAATTATTTTAGCCAACCTTTTTCAGCTAGTAATTCTACTGACTCTGCCATCTTGGATTTGAGTGCTAAACTGGATTCAGTAGTTAATTTTTTATGGGGAGGCACAAATCCTGTTAGTTGGCCAGCTTCAGGTGCTGTGCTTAAGCCACCATTAACTTCAACAACTAATGTTTTCAGCTCACCTGTCATAACACCTAGCAGTAATCTAGTTGGTAGTAGTTCAAATGTTGTTAGTTGTTCATCGCAGAATAATTACTAAATAGCTGTTGAAATATCAATACCTTTGCCTAAGATGGAAGCTTTGAAAATTGAAGAATTTAATGAGTGGAATGACACAATTTTCCCCTCAGCTTTTATTATGAAATTCGAAAGAATTTTAAAGGTTAGGAAGGTTGACGAGAAATTATTTATCCACCAAACGGTTCCATCATGGTTAACAAGGGATGCTGTTGACTGGGTTTTTGGCAAAGAAACCTTTTTTTTTTTTTCCAGTTGGGAGAATTTTAAAACCTTGTTTTTGACTAAGTTTGAAGTACAGTCACATGGGTATAACCTAATTGCTAGGGTTAGAGCTATGAGAATGCAAGAAAATGAAAGTTTCATTAAGCATTTTTAATAAATGCACAGATATTTTACAAAACACAGGTGCTAGAATCAGTGATTTTGATCAGATTGAGGCTATTTTGGAAACACTGAATTCGACTTTTCACATGCCTATGATGTCAAGAAAATTCACTTCTTGAATAGATTTTAAAATGCAGGTCTTTTTCTTGGAAAATATGATGCAGAGGAGGCAGGCTAATCCAATCCAAACAGGAGTTTCAAATATTGGTAACACTAGAAATGGTAAAAATCGTGGTAGAGGTAATTGGAATAACAACACTAGTTTCTTGCCTAAATACGATGCAAAATACACTTGTAACGTTTGTAATATGGTCGGATGGACTTCTAATTTCTGCCCTAATAGGTCAAATCACCAACAAAGTCAGGTTGCGGTTTGGAAAAACGGCAGCAATAACAGTAATTCACATGGTTGCAATGACCGCAGAAATGGACGAACTTTTTTAACAGCCGTGGTCGTAATAATAATAACGATAGTGGAAGTACAATGTCTTACGTAAATATTTCACTAAAAGATGACTTGTTAAAAATGGGTTGTGAATTTACGCAACGTCCTTATCGGGTTAAAGTTGCCGATACTCGTTCCGTTGAGTGTCCAGGTTTCGTATTGGCTACGTTTCAGATTGCGCAACGAACTGTAACTTTTCCACTGATCTTGATGAAAAGCACAATCCAGCCAGTAATCCTTGGCGTAGATTTTCAGCAGTCAACGGGTTTACAGCCAAATTTCGCATCGAATACTTGGTTTTGGGCAGGATAAACCTTCGAAAATCTACAAGCTAAATCGGGAACCGGGTATGGGCGAAGTCCATCAGTCCCAGGCAACTGCTACACCCATTGAGCCAGATGAGTTTTGTGCTACGGAGCAAGACATTTGTAATAAAGTAAACGAGAGTGACGTTTTAACAGATGACGAAAAAAAAAACAGTTGCAAGATATTAATGAGATATAGATTTGTGTTCAGTTCGAGAATTGGTTTAATAAGCCCAGTTATGGATATTAATGTTGACGATCACCCACCAATCGCGTTGAAACCCTATCCAGTTTCAAAGTTTAAAGAGTTGCAATTACGTCAGCAGGTAGATCGGATGCTGGAGCTTGGGGTTATCGTCCCCAGCACGAGTGCATGGTGTTTTCCGGCGTTTATCATTCCCAAGAAGAATAACACCACGCGTTTTGTGATCGCATACAATAAATTGAACGAAATAAGCAAGATGCAAAACTTCCCAACCCCTAGAATGGAAGGTGTGGTACAGAAGTGCCTCAGTTTCACGAATGCTCGCCCCTCTACATTATCTGAGGGTACAGAGCTATTTTTATGGTATCTCGATTATGTCACAAGAATTCCGATTGCATGTGATGGCGATCGAGGACACCCTAATGATTTTGGGATGTCATACTCGGCTATTGCAGCGCCTCTATTTTGCGGTGCTAAAGGTAAAACTCCGAAATTTGTCGGGGAGGTGAAGAAGGAACAAGCTTACCAGAGAATTAAGGAAATGTGGTAGACGCTCCCTTGTTAGCAGCGCCTGATTACAATCAGCCTTGAATAGTTATGACAGACGCATCCTTCTCTGGGGCTGGAGCGATTTTATATCGGATCGATCCACTCACTAAGGAGAAGAGGACCATAGATATAATCTCTAGACGTTTGACAGTTACTGAGCAGAGATTTTCTAATAGTGAAAAGGAATTAATGAGTATTGTTTGGGCAGTGCGTAAGTGACGTAGATAAATAGAAGGGGGTTTGATAACAATTTTCAGTGACCACAGGGCACTTTCGGTTTTAAGCAAGGTAAGCGCACCCACGGGACGCTCAGTGAAGTGGCTTGTGGAGTTATCTCAGTTGGACGCTAAGATCTGCTTCGTCCCAAGGTCACAGAATCGCATCGCAGATGTATTGTCTGAATGATACGAATCTGAAAGAGACGTTACTCCTATCACTAATCCAATCTTGATACCGGCTATGGATGAACGAACGGGTCAGAAATGTTACGTTTTTAACAACGATTGTTTGTGTAATCAGTTGGATGTTGAACAAATTACACCTTATCAGATTAGAGCAGAAACGTTAAAAGATGAATACACGTTAGCATTAAAATTAGCTTGGAGGGAGAAACGAAGGAAATAAAGTATGATTCACTTTCGGTTCATAGATTTGTGTTAAAATACCAGCCAAAAGTCAATTGTGAGGGACGGAATAATTTATGTGTATGTAAGTAAAGATGTTGTTGATGCGCCGAATTTGAAAATTCTGGTGCCCCGTTCGCTGCAAAAGAAAAGCATTCAGCTAGTTCACGATACGTTTACGGTCCTCATATGGGTGTTTACAAGACGGTAAAGCGCATATTTTCTTTGTACACTTGGTTGAGCGCTTCGAAGTTAATTTCTAATTACGTAAGGACATATAAAGTTTGTCAGGTCCATAGGGTACAACAGACTCGTAAGAAGGCTAAAACGATGATAGTAACGGAAAAGGAAGCAGGGGAGAGTATTGTATTTGACCTGGAAGGCCCACTGGTACGGAGTACAAATGGTTTTACTTACATCCTAGTGGTGCTTGATAAGTGGAGTCATTGGGTTGAATTAATTCCCCTAAGAAACGCTGAAGCTAAAACTATAGCAAAGGCACTCATTAATGAAGTGTTTTCACGACATGGCGTACCAGCGGAAATTTTTTTTTTTCCGACAGCTCCAATAATTTGAGAGGACAAATAATGAAGAATTTATGCCTACAGTGACGTATCAAAGCAAGATTTCTGTCAGTCTATTCACCTAAGTCCAGCTTAGCGGAGCGATGGATGAAAGAGTTAACAAACACGCTAGCAATTTACGTGCAAGACGAAAAGTCGGGTCATAGAAATTGGGATTTGCGTTTGAAACAACTACAGTTAGCATTAAATTCAGCAACGGATTCGGTGACGGGTTTCACCCCAAGTATGTTGGCAACAGGGAGGGAGTTACGAATGCCCGAAGCCCTGTCGGTAAAATACACACGGACGAAGTTAATTACCCATTACACATTTTAAACTTAACTTCACGCATGCGTGCGATAGTTAGGAGAACAGTACGCAAACGTCAAGCAGCTAAATTACATCGGGCTGCAAAGGCAGATAAACATAAAGCGGGTAAAGAATTTGAGGTAGGAACTAAGGTTTACGTACGAGATCACCCTAAAAGTGACAAATCACGCTATTTTATGAAGGAAATGGCACCAATTTACATCGGAAATTACGAGATTGTTAAAAAGTTTAGTCCTGTAGCGTATCAGCTTAAAGATCTTAATACGGGTATTATTTCTCGTTATGTGTAGCATATAGATGATGTACGTGCACAGATTGAAGGTGAACGTTACCCAGTTAGTGAAGCAGATTCCGAAGAATTTTAAACTTAAATCTGAAGGTAGTTACTGTGTTTCTTCTGGGTCTTCTTTCGGCCAGCAGTAGCTAGATCTAAAATAATTACGCATCCAAATAACTTCCATCCAAATTACCTTCTGATACAGCCTAATTGTAAATTTAATGAGAATTGAATGTGTTGCACTCATGAATGTTACATTTTCATGCGAGATAAAAAAAAAATCAATGCTGTGGGGAGGCGGTCACTCGGAATCGTCCGGTAGCCCGGAATCAGGACTTTCGTCTGAAAAACGGGAAGCGGTAAAGTATTAGGGAAACTGAAACGGTAAGTGAGAGAACAGGTATGAAAGCTTGCTATTGGGGGCTCACCTTCAAGGTCCCCCGGGTCCGGGAAAAGTGGGGACAAGCTGTCTGGCGTATGCAGGCTATCGTCATCGTGATCCTGAATCCCTTGATGGTGGAGGGGATGGTTGGCCTCAGAGTCCGCGCTTTCCTCCTCGCCCCTGTCCCCCCTTGGATCCGGCCCCGGGGGGGGGGGGCTCCAAGTGATAGAAGGGCCGTCATGAGGCTGAACCTCTCCCGGGAGGAAATGGTCCTGGAACGTGTTGTAACCGTACAATAGTTGTGCAAGGAGGCCATTGACGTATTGGGTAGCACCAGCCCATCTTTTACGTTTAGTGTGGGCCATTACGTGGTTTCCGAAGTCAATTATGGCGGTTTGGAAGAGAGCCCAATCTTCTGCTTCTTCGTCGTGGTGTTGGTGCTCCATGCTAATTTCGAATGAATAGCCAGCAAGGAGTGGGCTCGTGGGATCACGTGAAATGACGCAGTTAAATTAGATTTATTATTTCAGTTAATCAATCAGTCACCTAATAGCAATTATTGAATTTAACAATTGCAGGCTTAATTGCAGGTTGAACGTGACTGATTGTTACCGCGTTAGTCAAATTTGACACGCGTTGTTACCGATATTTGACAACCGATTTTGACAGTTAAGATTTTAAAGTAAAAATCTTTCTTAGCTAATGATAATAGTAACCGATGGTTAATGGTTACAATTTTTCAAGTGAATTTTCGTGCATCATGCACTTGGTTTTTTTCCTTGACTGTTTTTGCACTGATTGATTGTGATTGTATTTTGAATGTGAAAAAATCGTTTTGCTTCTGCATAATTTTCGTGAAAATGTTCAAGTAATTAAGTTTGCGTAGCGGGTTTTACGGGAATAATGTCTGAATTTTGACGCTCAAAGATTTCCCAGACTTTACAAGAAACGTTACTGATACACGTAGGTAATGTCACCCTGCTGGAACAGTCAAACGATTAAATTATTAGCAGATAAAAAGCTTAAACGTCCCCATAGCATCCTTAATTTTAACTTGTTGTTAATGCGCGCCTTCTTGGTATTATTTTTGAATAATTTCTGAGAACTTTGATTATTTTGCATATAAAATAACTTAGCTTAATAAATAGCTTCACTTACCTTAACGAAGCGAGGGCGCTTCTTTTCGAGGGCGGGACCTCTGCAACGACGGTTTCCACAGCTTACTCGTACTCTTTAAGCTAGGGCCTTAGTGGGCCTCTTTACCTTGATG
>JAHWFP010169419.1:0-11821 GCA_023313725.1 Lithobius niger
GGGGGAAGTGTGAGTAGTTAGAAGGCACCCAAGTGGCCGTCAATGGGGTCTTCTGTAGGGTCTCCTAACTGAAATCAATGCTAATTTTGGGTGCACCTGACTGTAACCGGGCTTAATATAGGATGTTGTGTGCAATTTAGTATGGGGAAGGAGGTTAGAAGAGTTTGTTGTGTGCACTTTAGTATGATGGTAGGATGTTGAGAACACTTTACTATGGGATTCAACGTTACAGTATCCACAGGCGGGTAAATGGGGGTGGGTAAAGCCCTTCATTACATAGTCAACATCTGTGCAACAAAGACTTTAACATGGGACCACCACTCGAAGAAGGTATGAAAAGCCCATCATTTGTACAATACGATGTGAAAAGGATGTTGGCTCAGAGTTTCCCAAACTCGTCCTCGGACCACACTTCTCTTTGCTCTTCCTACGGGTGGTGGTGAAACCATGTAGGATAGAGAAAGATGACAGTCTCCTTTTGACGTGGCCCTTGTGTGAGGGTCTTTGCTCTTCCTACAGGTTCAGAAAGACGTTGGCTCAGAGTTTTTTCAAACTCTTCATCGCATTTTACTTTTCTTTTTGCTCTTTCTACGGCTGTAGAATTGAGAAAAAGATGAGTTCCCAAACTCCTCCTCTGACCACACTTCTCTTTGCTCTTCCTATGGGTGGCGGTAAAACCATGTAGGATTGAGAAAGATGACAGTCTCCTTCATAGTGGTCCTTTGTTTTCTTTTTCACATTTTGTTACGTGTGTAAGTTGGAGGAGTTTCAATCCTCCGGACAAAAATTGGAGTGAAGCTCCAGAACTTTAAAACATAAGCTGGAGTCAAGCTCCAGAACCTTAAACCCGTTACACAATGATAAAGAGTGGTACATAAGCTGGAGTGAAGCTCCAGAACCCTAAACTCGTTACACAGTGATAAAGAGTGGTACATAAGCTGGAGTGAAGCTCCAGAAACTAGACCCATTACACAAAGCAAGAGTAGACTTCCCGACTAACATCTCTCTCCCCCCCCCAGCGAGTAGGGCTTTACACTTTTGTTGGCAGTAGGCATCGATGAAAGGCTCAGTCCTATCCCATTTAAAATGTTTTTTGACGAAACTCGCCGGTTGTTGGCATCTTTCGCCATAGGATTAAATTTTGATAGAATGCGACTAATGCACAGGCCGTTCGCCTTTTGGTATAGAAAGTATAGGCAGTATCGTCCGCATACGACGCTGCAAGGCTCCTGCAAGGTCGTGAGATTGTAGGTTTTGAACGTCGAGTTTCTCTTGAGAAAACGTAAAATGTGAATGTTTCGTGCTTTTAAGCCATAGCTGTCGAAATAGTCTTTTTTTTTTGTCGAAATAGATGGCGACCCAGTAGCTACCTGGCTTTGTCGAACGGTCCAGGTTGATGATGTAAGCTTCTCGGGAGTGTGTCTCGGGCAGCTGGTCGGAAGCATACACACCCCCGAAACTTAGGCCGAGTTTGCTGTGACGTCTGGCCGCAGCCCTCAGTTCGTGGGTCTGCATCTTTCTAGTGTTCGTATAACACGTTCCTGGCCTGGTCAATTTCGAGAATGGTTTGGTGGACCATGTACAACACCAGGTTGATGGTTTAGGTGAGTGCCTGTTTATAAATAAATAAATTAATAAATTAGGTTTAACCACACACAAAAAAGTGGTCGGGATCCAGAAGGGCAGGTGCCACTTACACTGTTCCCTAGCTTTACTTTAGAAATGCAGGTCGTTTTAGGAACTTCCGAAGACAAACCTCCTTTAATAGGGTTTTGAAGAGCTGAGGGCAATGCGCAGAAACAACGTTTTTTGGCAAAGAGTTCCACGCTGACACCACCCGGACTGAAAAGAAATTTTTTCTACACTCTAAGCGTGCTGATTGGATTTACAATTTAAAAGGGTGTCCCCTTGTCTTTTTATATGGTGTGAATTCGAAAAAAGGCAAATCGATTGACAAGAAGCCACGAAAAATCCGGAAGGTTAGAAGAAGGTCAGCGTGCAACCTGCGAAGTTCAAGTGATGTTAAGCCTATTCTGGCAAGACGTACATCATACGGTAAACCTCGCAAGCCAGGTAGGCTCTTAGCGAATTTGCGCTGTACCCTTTCGACCTTGTCAATGTCACCCAAGAGTGATGGTGAACAGACTAGGCTTGCGTATTCGAGCAGCAGTCTCACAAAAACGCGAAAAGCCCACACCCTAATGGGAACGCTCCCGGACAAAAAACAGCGATTTACAATGACAAGCCTGCGGAAGGCGTTTTTGGTAATAGTGTCGCAATGATTTGTTGACTTTAAATCAAAATTGAAGCAGACACCGAGGTCCCTAATAGTGCTTACAGTAGGCAAACTGGCCTCTCCCAAAAGGTACTGGAAGCTAATTTTGTCGACCCCGACATGGAAAGTTTGGCATTTATGTAGGGCAAGTGATAACTGCCACGAATTACTCCAGTCCAACACATGCTTAATGTCATCTAAGTGTAACAGACAGTCAGTTGAACCAGTCGCAAGATGTCGGCCCAGCTTAAGATCATCGGCAAATTTGAATTGATGGGAGTCATTGGTTTTGCAGTCAAGATCATTCAAGAAAATAACAAATAAGATTGGCCCCATGACAGATCCCTGCGGCACACCACTTGAAATTACCACAGGAGGGGAGAAGGAGCCATTTACAATCACTCGCTGTGTTCTGCCCTCAAGAAAAGAAGTAATCCATGCTAATAACTTTCTAGAAAAACCCAAGTATTCCAGTTTGAATAAAAGTTTGGAGTGCACCACAGACTCGAAAGCCTTGCGAAAATCAAAATAGATGACATTCGAAGGGATACCCAGATCAAGGGCACTGGTCCAGAGATCAAGGCAAGTCAGCAGTTGGCAGGTTGTTGATCGCCCAGGTAGAAAACCAAATTGGTCATTTCTAATAATTTCATGTTCCAAAAGATAGTGCAACATGGAAGACTTTATAATGGACTCCATTATTTTACAAGGGACAACTGTCAAAGCGATCGGTCTGTAGTTCGTTGGGTCGGACGGATCTCCCTTCTTAAAGACAGGGACAATGTGCGCCATAAGCCACATTTTTGGCAAAATGCCAGCATTAAAGGACAAAGCAAAAGTGTACGCAAGTGGGGCCGCAATTTCATCACTGATCTGTTTGTAAAAGAATGCTGAAAACCGTCAGGTCCAACTGCGTGACTCTGACTCAGACAGCGTAGCTTCTTCATTACAATTCTTTGATTAAAGTTATTACCGTTTGTACAAGAATAGTTTACCTTTTTCAACCCAGAACAGTCAGTTGGAATACAACCATTGTCAACGGTAACGTTAGAGACAAATACCTCATTAAGAATAGTTACTTTACAAATATCGTCTGTGACAAAATCTGTGCCATGTTGAACGGAGGGAGTGACCTTGATGAACCAGTTTTATGCTTATAAAGCCGAAAAAGAGCCGACATATTACCCTCCTTTATGGTATTTAGTTCCAATGAGCATTTCCAGTTGTTTACTGCGGTTGCGTATAAGAGGCGACAGGAGTTGTACTTTGCAATGCTCTCGGGCGTCTGTTCTTATTAAAAAGATGCCAGAGGTTTAACTTTTTGCGTGCAAGTTTGACTAGGTAGCCTGGTAATGAAGCATTGGTTTTCTTTTTATTTTCAGATTTTGAGTTCTGCTTAGCACTTTTCGTACTTGTGGTAAGAATCTCTATGAAACGTTCCCAAACTGAGTCGACATCGTCATTTAAAGCGGAGAAGATAGATAGCTAATCAATGGTGCTTAAAAATGAACGTAGACAGTTAAAGTCAACCTTATCGCATTTAGTATCCCTAATAATGTTAATCTGAGGGGAACAATGAATCCGGAAGCAAACCATATTATGGTCGCTGGTGCCAAGATGGTCTATTACATCAATATCAAAGATCAAATGCTCATTGTCGCAGAAAATGAGATCAAGGATGTTTTTCCCCATGTAGGCTTAGCCACTAATTGAGTTAAACCCAGAGGTTTTATATAATCTAAGAAAACTCGCTGAATCCTATCACTGGCAGAAAAGAGCCCCCAATCTGCAGTAGATAAATTAAAATCCCCAACAAAATATTTTCGAAATCTGCCCGTATACCCTCTATAATAAAATTTCCAAGCTCACTTACCATCAAATCGTTATGACTATCTGGTAAATAACATCAAGAGTGAGATAGCCCCAAGCCCCCTATCTCACTCTTGATAACATATAATAAAATTTAACTTAAGATTAGGTATTATAACACAGAAAGATTCTGCTCGTGCTGCCACTTTGTCCCGCATAACATGCAAGTTTGTCTTAAAAAGAACAGCTATCCCACCACCGCGTGAATCACGGTCCATCCTCAAAATGTTGTATGGTAAATTGCCCAGTATCATGTTGTCGGTAAAGCATGGCGTTAACCAAGTCTCGGTAATAAAGATGAGATCATAAGTCTCAGGAATCATCAATGCGGTCAAACTACCCTGATTTTTCACAACACTTCTGGCATTTAGAAGAATGCAACCTAGGCCCAAACACAGATCCGGATTTACTGAAGAATGTATAACCCCGGCTTCATGACTCACATGTGGGAGGATCTGTCCCCGTTAATGTAACAAGTTTTCCGACACTGCGTTTACGCGTAGCAATTCTCTACATAGTACGGATTTGCTTTTTTTGGTGAGATGGTAGCCATGTCTTGCCAGAAGAGTGTGATCAGAGAATAGTGCTTAATCGATTGACACAAAATTCAGGCTCTTTTTGACACAGAGTTCCCTCAGTAAGCTGTTTGTGACTGATATCTGTGAATCTTCCCATCCACTTCTCTTATCTAATCTAGGGAAAAGACTGACAAAGGAAATTTTAGCTCCTGGTCTTATTTTCAAAATGTCAGCTGCAATATATGACAACTTGTGGACAATAGTGCATGGTGGGTCATAGTTGATATTTTGAGCCAATGCATATCACAAAGCATGCGTCACTGTCTGCCGTTTCTGCCAGTCTTGGGATAAAAGATAAAAGATGTTCCGCCCTTATTCCTGGCCAGCACCAAGTTTTTGAATTTACCTAAGTACTTCCTGTTAGGGCTCGTGCATGAGAGTCACCGAGAATAAGTGATTGCCTATTCCACACGTGTTGTTTAGATGTTTCTTCTGGCGATGGTCTCCCTGAGAAATGTGTAAAAACCTTGTGACGGTTGACATAGCAGGTTTCATTTTTGCGTTCACATAATTCGGAAACGTTTTTGTAGCAGTTTTGAACTTTCGTATTTGCCTCATTGTTTGATGATATTTCAATCTCGAGCTTTTGTTTAGGTGATTTAGGTTGGACCGGAATGCTGCTTTTTTCCTTTTTCACACGTCTCAAAGTGGTATTTTTTGGTAGAGCTAGACCTTTATTCTCCAGCAGGTTTATGCTTGGCCCTTGTAAGTGGGGATAGTTCAATGTCGATTCAGGCTCTGTTGTATGTTGGCGAGGCTTTCGGACTTTGCTAGCATTTCCTGATCCGTACTGCAATTCGGTGTCACAAGGAACACGATTTTGTTGAGTTTTAGGTTTCGGATTAGGATTGTCAATATGGGAAGAAATGAGGTTTAGTCCATCCCTTGAGGAGCGTAGAACGGTTGTAATGGAGATATTGTCGCTACTTTCTTGATTTACGTTCCCCTCATTATTCGATGAAGTTTTTGGGAAGAAGTTTTGTGATGCGAAGGCAGTTATAGTCGATGCAACTTCTTCTTTCACTGCCGCTTTGATGTCTGCTAAGTAAGGGCACCATTTGAGTTCAACCTCCCTGTATAACCGTTCAGTAGCACGTTGCATCCAACTTCATGTTTTCGAGGTACGATGTGAGCACAGGGCTTTGTAAGATGGGGTCTTGTAAAGGCGATCTTTCACTTGTTGTATGGCTTTGCGATGGTTTGTTTTCGGAAAAGGTACTGGACAGCATGCACTGGATGTCAGACAATTTTGAATTTATGTCTAAAAGGTCAAGGTCTTTTTCCATCCTAGAACAATCCAATTTAGTTTGCAGTCTTTTAGATAGAGCTGACAAGTTGTCGTCGATAACAGAAAGTTGGTTGTCCGCACTGGTCCTCGTGGTATGTGGTTTTACATTTTTTGTGGAAGGCAAATCAAGGGCTTAAAAAAAATGGTCTTTCTTCTGTTTTGTACAGTATTGTCGCAATTTTTTCCAAGTCGGGCAATAAAATCATCAATTGTTTAGCCTAAAAGAGACTTCGGTGTGGAGGTCGACTGTTGATTCATCTTAGATTTGAGTTTTAAAAAAAAACCTTAAAAAATAATTAAAAAAAAAACGTACACAGTCAGGATCGAACCGGGGGCAGCTCGATGTGAATGACAACAAAAATGGCCGCTTCCAATCAGCTAAACGGGTGGCACGAATCACAAGAAATCACCAGTAAAACACACTCTCATTTACACGTTACCGGTCCCAGAGCACACCTGAGGCATTCATAAATCGAAGGAACGGGCCCACACAGGGCTGACCCAGCTGGAACAGCAATCAGAGTAGAAAAACCAGGAGCACAAAACGTCGACGCACAATTGCCTTGGTCATTATCTTATCTTATCTATCTTATCTTATCTTGGTCATTATCTTATTATCGTTTGAACATCACGTCGACTCTGAAAGCTCCCTGGTTAATAAGGTTATAGTGGCACTGTCCCTGGCCTTTGTCGGCAGTCAAATCGAAGGCATACAGACAGTTTCCCAGCGGATAGTCGGCGTATGGGAGTCGGGGCGTCGAGTCGGAAGTTAGCTTATCGAGCGACTGTAAGAGCGAAAAGTAGTTTCTCATGTACAAGTCGTTGGTGTAATTGGGCTTGTAGGGAATGGCCGGTATCATTTTTCCATCCACCTGCAAGGCGAGATAGTTGACGTTATAGTGGTGGAAATTAAACAGGTTCGCAGCGTAAGCACCATTGAAAGCATTGTTCGAGACGAAACCCAGCAGGCAGAACGACGGCAGGTTTCCGAGCACAACGTTGTCGAGATTGCCCTGGCGGGACCCGGCGGCAATGGTGAAAGTCTTGACCTCCACGGGACGAATGGAGTACTTGGCGGTATTGGGCTTGAGCGCTCCATGAAGCCGATGAGTACCGAAGGGGATGGTACGACTCGACGAATGTAGAGGACAGTGCTCGTAATGTTAACACGATAGTCCAGATTAGCTTTCGAAGTCATCAAGCAGAAGGCATCCTTGCTTCTGGTGAGGTTCAGTCTCAAGTCAACATTATTGAGTAGCAGGCAGTCTTGTTGGAAAAGGTCACAATGGGGTCTGCCGTAGAGATCGATTACTTTGCTGGATTTGACGAGTCTGTTGCGAGTACGAAACCGCTATTCTTTGCATCGTTCGCGATGCTGGCTTTGTCAAAGTGTCTGGCAACGTCCTTCTTCCATAGCTGTGTCGAAAGGTGGCTATTTTCGGCATCACCACCATGGGTCAACAGAGTCTCCAGGTAGCTGCGGTAGGCATACACATTGTCCGAATTGGATATTTGCTTGCCACTCACTTCGCAGTCGCACTGGGAAAACAGAGAGTGTAGGAGTAGATTCACGGGTGCTACGGCATTAGCGGCGGTCAATGTCCTTGCTGTTCCTTTGACCACCTTGCATCGAATGTGGAGGTAAGACTGACTCAGGACCAGCAGACAGTCGGCGGCTCAGGGCACTACGAACTCGATGGGGGCACCGTCGCTTAGAGTGGCTAGAGGATGGTAGGCTGCTAAGGTGTCGTCGTTCTCGGTAACCTGCACTGGAGGAACGGAGAACAGTTCCAATTCTTCTTTGGTGCAGGGCACCGAATCTCTGTCTGGCTTCAACAACATTCCGGGCTCTGAATGAACATTTTTGGGGCGGGCGAGGTATTTCTAGTCGAAAAAATCCGCTATACTTCTCGGAAGACGACGACGTGAAGGGGCTTTGCGACGACGTACGAGGGCAACCAGATCACAGCAGCGACGTTTCACTCCCGACTGGCCTTTCGTTCGACGACAACACTTCTTCCTCTTTCGACCAGTTCCAGATTGTCCTCCCGTCGCTACCGCAACAGCGTCTCGTTTAGCCGCGTCCCACCTTTTTTACGCAGCCTCCTTAAAGGAGGTTCCCCCCTGAACAACGTCCAACAGTTTAAAACCGCTTCTCAGCATGTACCTTCCTACTCCGAAAAGAGTGTTTTTAATAAAGGGGAGAGCCGACCTTAACACACCTCCCAGGAAATCGCCGAAACCCGGTCCTCGCTGTATGCGCCCGCCAGCAAAGTAAGGGGCCCTTCTTATCTGATTTATCGTACAATAATGACCGATGCATACCCGAGGGTCCAATCCAGCGTAGGGCGTACGCATCTCGTTTTCTCACGTCCGATCGGTCGATCCTTTCGGAAATAAATGATGCTCTGGTCCTAACGACGAGCTATCAAATAGGCAAAAGTAAGTTGAAAGGTTTATTTTTAGCTGTTGGGAAAAGTTTTCTGTGGACCCAAAAGCCCCACCCTTCTGTCTCTTCAGACTAGTCCTCTTAACCTTCCTCTTTTGTCCTCGCATGCTCAGGGACGTCGTCTAAAATGTAACGTTACGCTGACCTCTCCCGAACTGAATGGCACCTTTTCCCCATGTCCGTCATTAAATAGACCCTCACCGTTTCGAAATCGCGCCTAGCGAGAAGACAATAGTAAGGTTTGGTGAAGATCTCGTGGGTTCCATCCCCCTCGGCTAATCTAACTACCCGTGGCAAAGGAGCCAGGACATCTCCCACCACAGTCTCGTTCACAATGTTAGTGTCTACAAAAATACTATTCAGAACTTTCAAGGTGAGTCGCTCTTTGCGCAACTTGACACCCGTGATAAATTTGTCGATGTTAATGTCTGGAAAACTGAGCGTCTTCAGCAATGACTTGTCGATCATGAGACCCATTATTTCTACGGAGGTGTTACGTTTCTCAGGGGACAGCATTTGGTTGGGCATGACGAGAGTAATCATGTTCAGTCCCGCGTTGTAATTAAATTCCGGGTACTGTTCGACATCTATCCTGTCTCGAATAAGGCTATTTAGTCTGGCCACGATCTCCTCTCTGCTACGATAAAATCCTTGGTGCAGGTAGGCGTGCAGAGTCGAGAGATGTGTGAGGAAGGACAGCCACCACCCTCCGTCGTTGAATTGGTCGTTGATAATTTCTATAGGTACGGGATCTCCTCCGTGTTTCCCATTCGGTTCCACAAGGATGACGTAATAGCTCTCATTGAACTTTCCATCTTTCTTTCCCATCCCAGAAACACGGACAGGCTGTAAGAGAAGCACAGTCTGGCCCCCGTGTGGAGGTTGTTGACGATGGTGACGAGTCGTTCGTTCTCATCGTAGCTGAACACAACGAGCGCCTGCTCGAATTCTTTGACTATCCAAAGATTAAGAAATTTTATGTTTTCATCCTGTAATTCACCAGATCGACCCCCACAACAACCACGTCCTGGTCCAACCTCTTATCCCCAACTTCCAATGCCACTTCGGCTTCTGCATATGCGTCAATATCGTACCTGGGAACTTGACGTAAGAGCGAGTTACTAGCTGCAAGTTCATGATGCTCTGTTCCGTCACATTGTTCCAGTTCCTGGTGAATTGCACTTCGGCGAGGCCCACGTCCCAATCACCCGTCAGGCTCACTCTCTGTGCCAGCTTGGTGGTGTAGTCGTTCAGGGCATTGTTCGGAATCTAGTCCAGACTGGTGTTTGCCGGTAAAGTCATGTAGAAAGAATCTCCCTCATCACAGTTTCTTCAAGTCTCTGGCGGGGATCCTACGGCTGTAGAAGGCGTCGTAACCCTCGAATTGAACGTAGTACTTTTTGTTACATCCTTTCTCCCTCGTTTTCAGGACCTTGTCTACCCTGTGGTAGTCAATGTCTTCATTTTTAATCACTTTCTGAAGCTTGTGCAGGTAGAACCATCCTTTGATGATTTCCCCATTATAGTGTTTCAACCTCGCCGTCATTTGCCCCATAATATCTCTGTAATGTGTGGTGCAGTGGCAACCCGGACCACTGCACTGTGACTGGGGTTGGCGCTAATGACCAAGCTGTCGACGCGCCATTAAGCCTCATCTCCCCCCCCCAACCCACCTTTGGGTACCAGAACGTGGGTTACGAAAAATATTTCTCTGGACCACATGCCTCGGTAAGCTTTGTCGAACTTGCCCTTCACGATCGATATCCTGTCTTTGTCTCCCACTGCCAGAGGGACGTTTTTCTTCTTCTTCTTCTTAGTCAAGGCACGGCCCGACGTCTTCAAGTCTCCGCCGTAGATCTTGCGCCACAACTGTTTGTGGTTTTTTGTGGTTGACGGCATCGGGCGCCATTTCGTTCTGGAGGGTACGCTCTTGTAACAGTTGTAGGTGTCCGCGATGAAGTGTTTGTGCAAGAGACTCTTTAAAACTCTCTGGAAACTTTCAAACTTGGACGCTTTCACGTCTTCGTTCTCGGTGGTGTAGAACTTGATGTTGCCATCCTCCAAGAGATCCTGGACCGCTCGAGCGCGGAACTCGACACCCTTGTCCGAAGTGAGAAAGCTAGGGGTGAAAGGCATGCGTCAAACCATCTTTTCGAAAGCGAGGACCATTTCGGTCGCAGACTTTGTTTTCAGCAATTCCAGTTTGACATTGCGACTGAAACCATCCATGCAGGTGAGAATGTACCGGTATGGTTCGTTGTAACGTTTCAGGCTGATCATATCGCTGATATCGCATTCCATGTGACTGCCCCTCCCCCCCCCCGCCCCCGTGATGATCTTGTACCTGGGAAATTTATATCTGACCGCTTTGTGGATGGTGTGGGCATCCTGTCATTCCAACCACTCTTTGATTCGATTGATATGGTGTTTTTTCCCGTCCTTCTTGGCTCTGGCCAGCAGTTTGGACGCCGTGCTATAACTAGAGGCCTCTTCCAGATCGTTGTAGTAGATCTTGTTCAGAAATTGGTCCATGGTTTCCAGTCTTGAGGATGTTGGACTCTTGTACTTCTCCTCAGTACGGGTGTCGAATAGACAGGTCTCTTCACCTTCTTTTTCTCTTCCTTCTTGATCGGAGATATGGGAGACAGCACGGACAGGTATAGGACGGGTGGTGAGAGGTAGCCGTAGGACTTAGTACGGTACTGGCGGTGACGGAGGAGGCGGAGGAGGAGGGAGTTGTCGTCGTGGTTGTTGCAGCGGCTGTGGTGGTAGTGGTGGCGGGAACGGCCGACCTGGTTCTAAACTGCTCCACGAAAGCGGCTTTTTGCTGCTCCAACTGTACTATGAATTTGGCCCTGTAGTCGAGAGGTAGACTGTCGTTTTTCAGGATGACATCGATCTGAGTCTGTATGGCGACCAGTTTTCCATAGAGAGCTTCTTCGGGTAGGTACTGAAACCCGTGAGGCTGAGCGGCCAACGATAGTGTGGCGTTCTCCATCGGCAGGAGACTCATTTTATATTCGTCTTCGGGCAGAAGTACCATTTTCCATAGCAGACTCATTCTTTACTTGTTGAACAGTCCTCCCAAGAGGGATATGGCCGTTGGAACGACGTATTGAATGAACCCTCCCGACTGCACCAGTGCTCGTTTTCTGGCTTTAAACGACGCCTTTTTGGATCCGATGAGTATGATTTGTTTCTTGTATCTTTTCAACTCGGTCCTGGCTGCCCGACTGATGGGGTTTGAATAATATCTTTGTAATGTGTGGTGCAGTGGCAACCCGGATCACTGCACTGTGACTGAGGTTGGCGCTAATGACCAAGCTGTCGACGCGCCATTAAGCCTCATCTCCCCCCCCCAT
>JAHWFP010169420.1:0-30710 GCA_023313725.1 Lithobius niger
GGGGGGGGGGAGGAGGTGCCCTGAGGCGGTCGTGCACAACCCCCCCACCCCAATACCAAATGATGGATTTGCCCACCCAATACACACACACGAGGTTTCGCATTTCAATATCTAATTATCTATTCATACTAAAACTACGAGTTTGAACTACGCACCACTCTGTAGTTTCAAAACTTGTACGCACACTTAAGTTGCATAAAATGGTTATGCAAAGCATCTCACTCGTTGTTTTCGGGTTCAGGCTTATTCCAAAAAAAAAAAAAAAAAACACGGATTGTATTCATGTTAATCTTTGGAAATCGTGTTTAAGCTATTAAACAGGTATTAGATAAAATTGCCAACGCGCTACGAATCACTGAAGTTAAGTTTGGTGTGCAGGTTTCAGGGAAATATTTCGGGTGCATTTTCACCAGCTAACAGCTATAAGCAAAAAGTCCTAGATGACGCTTATTTTGGCTCTGCTGAATCGTAACGAAACAGTACTGAGACCGTAATAGACACCTCGAAAATTATTTCATTAGCAGAAATTATTTCGTCTTATTTTCCTAGAATTATTACATGCATTTTACTAAACAATGTTAACATTTGATTACTTGGATGATGGACGTCGCCATGACACGATCGACCCCCGCCTTAGTATTGTGTCAGGTTGAGGATAAATCCCAGTGCTGTCGAAATTCAAATTGTGGGAAATGTAAGGCAAAGATAAATGATATCACTATTTTTAAAGGCCGACCTTTTTTGGCCAATTAGCCAAACAGTAAAGAAAGCGGAGTCCGCTCCATTGTGTCGACAGTGGAAGTGACAAGGCCTTACTACTGCATTACACATTTTAACGACAACATCGAACCGTTTGGTTTCCACAGCGTGGCCATTTCTTGCTGTTGATATGGTTCTTGTTATTGTTGGCAGTCTTTGCCCTATACCTGGAGATTGAACCAGTGATCCGATTTTTCAGTTTTATAGCTTAAAACGTAGATATGAACAACGTCTAGGGCCTTTTGAATGTAATTTTAAAATAACTACAACATGCTTGTTGTTGTTTTTCTTGTTGTCTCAAAGGTCGAGGGATCAATTCCATCTCAGGCAGTCTGACATTTAAATCCAAAAGGCAAGGGAACAGGTTTTCATCTGTATTTTTTTTTATCACTAATCGAGCACCATCGGTTCTACACCCTTATATTAAGGTGGCAAAAAAATAAAATGTTTACCTTTCATCTCCATTTGCGAGGGCTGGATGTTACAATTGTGATTTAAAGAGAGTAAGCAGAAAAATACAATTATCATACAGGGGAAAATGAGTAGCAGCAGTTTTTTTTAAACTCCTGTATTCACAAAGCCTTCAATATGAACACGACACCGAAATGTTCACAAACCAATTTTATTTAACAAACAATATCAGTACATAATGAGTTCCGTGCAGGATGGAGTGACAAGCCGTCACTCACGACTCACTCGGCGAGTTGTTGTAGCCTGCTACATTTCAATGGTAATAATGTGATAATGGTGAAATGTAAAGGTAACTGAATTTACGACTCGGTTGGTGAAAAGTCTAAGGACATACTGTTGCTGGTTCGAGTCTCTGCAAAGGTCTAATTTGCACGATCAAGATAAACCCATGACCCGTGCAAATGCTAGAATAATTATTCCTCTTTCCTACGAAACTTTATACATTCCTGAGAATTGTCAATTTTGTTTCTAAGAAAGTGCACGACCCTAATAAGAATACTCTTTCCAAACACAAATAAATGACAAAACGCTCACTATCCTTAATCAGGCTTCCAAGGTAAAAAAAAAAAAAAAAAAAAAAACCCAAGAATTTTGTGCAATGTAAACCATTCCAGTAATCAGGTTTTAAGGGAGAAACGATTATAACGATTATGTTATCGGGAGATTTACTGATTATGACGATTATAACTAAAATTCGTTTATTCTAGTAGCACGTTTTAAAGGGTATTTAACGTTTACGCATCTTCCTTTTAACGTGTTTTCGAATTTTCCATTAGCAAAATTCCAGTAAACTCGGAGGTAGTGGAAATCGTTTAAAGTTTTCATATAAACATTAAACGATTTGTGACCGTTACTTAAAAAGAAATTACAGATACTGTCGTAACTGCGAAACGATAACACAGATTTTTCACTGATTCGATCGAAACTCATTAAGTTCAATAAAGTATACCATATTAGGAAGTTGCAGTGCATTTGCTATTAGGAGAGACCTTTACAGTCGAATTGCTTGTATATAAACAAGTGCTATGATGCTAGGCTGATTTATTTAAATGTACTATTTAAATTTATTTTTTATTTATTATTTCTCATTAACGCGTTTTTTTTTTCTGTTGCGTGTTTCATTATAATCTTGGTTACGGTTTATTATTATTTTTTTAATTGTTGCATCTCTTAGACCGTCTGGAGGCCATGCTCATTCACTCTCTCCTAGAAAGAGTTAAGTTGCTCGATTTTCCATATTCTCTTCACTTTGTTTGAACGGGTTTCTTCAAAATTGATGCGCCATCTTCCAAACAAGGAACTTCTCGATCGGTGTCTTCTGTTACCAGATGTTACATCTTTTTTCTGGATTCAAGGGCGAGCCTGATGAACACTTGAAATCACTGGCAAAAGGCTGCATGTTGGCCAATGGGCCGTTCACTCTATGAAAAAGAAAAAAAAAACAATTTATCATTGAGTATAAGCATAAAACGGTCTACTGATTGAATAGCAAAAGGTTAAACCAGAAATTTGCCAAACAAAAATTACTTTTCCCATTTTCAGAAAAAATAATAGGACCAATAGAACATAAAGAGTTCCGTAGGAGTGACAAACAATATTACGTTTCTGGTCCAACGTATATAATATGAACAAGTTGTTGTACTACAAAACTTCATCTGCCTTTTAGGCTTGATTTATTTCCATTTCTCTTCCTTGATTTATACTGGATGGATTTGGCATCACCTCATTGCATGCTTGAGTGTAAATCATTGAAGCAGCTACAGTGTACTGGGTACCTATTACTGGGTGTACTGGGGACTTGCAGTCAAGTTATGCATTTTGTTTCCTCCATAGCGGTACGAATTTTGAACCGATTTTCGTTCTGCTTTTTGGATTGTCAAGGTGACGAGATGGCAAATCGGTTGGTCTTTAGATATAAGGAGGGCTCGCTCTGATGCGCTGGCTTCTAGTCTCGTACACTGGTCGAAATTGTATTTCGATGGACGCGGCTTCGATCAAGATAATCACGTGATCCGTCAAACGCAAGAGTACATTGCATTAGATTGCAGTACATTCCTCGTTCCTGCGAATTTTATATACTCCTGATAATAGCATTACGTTAAATGAGTATAATACAGTCATAATAATAATAATAATATTAGTTTTATTTCAGTATTTACAGGAGCACGAAGCAATAAATACTTGTATGTGAACTGGAGGGAACACAGACAAACAAAAAAACAAAGAACCAAAAACAAAAGAGAATAAATCTTAAGTTACTTAATTTTATTTGCATGTGGTTAAATTTATGACATTCACATTGCCAAGAAAAAGAGCCCATCTTTCCAAAAAGGTTTTTTGATCTGTTTTCTCATTATGTATATATTGCACTGATGGTTCTGCAGATAAGAGAAATTTCATCAGAAATTTTAGGGGTCAAAAAACCTATTCCTCTCTTGCCGTAAGAGTATCTCCATAATGGTGTTTGCAGCCGAGCATTCTTACTCCTCTGAGGTCCTATTAACAGGCATTTTATTGATCCTACTGTAGTAAAACTTGCTTTGCTAAATAATTATTTAAATGTAAAAATTTGGTTTTTATAAAACTTCCACAGTTGTTTTGTCACTGCATTGTTAAAAACTGCTTTTGCTGCTTTTTTTAAGAGATTTTTTTAGTCTGTTTAATAAGTAGTCCGAGGTAGAGTCCATGGCAATACAAGTGTACCTAACGTTTGAAAGGATCAAGGCTTTATAGTGCTTTTTTTTCACCTTTTTGTCAATGCAATATCTAATTTTGTAGAGTAGGTGTACAAATTATCTAATTTTTTGTATAAAGTTTTCAATATAATTGTAGTGTTTCCGGTTTCATCAATTTCGAGCCCTAGGTAATTAGTTTAGTCCAACTAAATTACTGAGGTTGTAATATGACTAAAATAGTTTTTTTCTGGGTTGATAAAAAGGTCATTTATTTTAAAATAATCATTTATTTAATCAAAATCTGTCTGCAGGTTATGCAGCATGGTGTCCTGTTTGTAATTGACAGAGATCATACACATATCTTCTGCAAACATTGATAAAATTGTTTTGAAATCATTGTTCACAATATCGTTAATGTAGACCAAAAGTAATAAGGGACCAATACAGAGCCTTGTGGAACCCCATAATCCAGATTAAGCCACTGAATTGAGTTGCTGTCGAATTTAACACAGAAAGGAATGTTTGTTAGATAGTTCATAAGATATTTAAGGATTTAAGGCCACATCTGTAGAATTTTTCAATCAAACTATCTTTATCTTAGGTATCAAACGCTTTTTTTAAGATCTATGAAAATTGCACCAACACGTTTTCTTTCATTTAGTGGACGACTTGCCAATAATAATAATAATACTTTATAATAATACTTTTTTGCTTGATCTAGATGTCCATAAGGATTTATGTGAGAACCAAACATTAAACACACAAAACAAATAAACACAATATACACACTTTGTTAATAGATAACACATTCTAGAAGAATTATTTACATACTTTTCAGAGACACTACGATAGCGATAATATAGGCCTATATAGATATGGATATCCATATCTATATCTTCGTTTCCTCGAAGACAAAAGGAAAGATTATGTCAAAGTGATGATCGGACTTGCAAGTTGAACATAAAGCAGCACATCATATCCCTCACATCACATCACATCCCTCACATCCCTCACATCACATCAGCACATCATATCCCTCTCCACATAAAATGCTTCCGTACAAACAAATATGGTCGTAGGCATGGCATACACCTAAAAAAAACTGCCTATGGAGACACAGCCTATTATATATTATTAGCTTAACTTCAAATATAATTTATCAGAAACTTTTTAAATTATGGTTTCAAATTCTTGATACTATAGATGAACATTTTATCCGATAGTGGGTTAACTCATTGTTAACTCATTGTTACCTTATTGTTAATTCCTTCTGCCGTTATGTCGATCAGAGTTGACGCAACCCGATCATCTGTTGCGCTTCTCCCGTTGAACTTTCATATCGTATGGTACTGGGTCTTAGACCCCTCAGCCGCCCCCGTTAGCCGAAGGCGCCGCTGGAAATAGTCAGCTGAGTATTCACCTCATTTTTCTTCGGCTAGCCGTTAACCAGCCGCCACCATAAATTGTATACTGGCTAGCCGTACTGTAATTTTTATTTTGTTAAATTTCACATTCAGTGGCATTCGGTTTATTGTTTGGTGAACAGGATGAATGGTATCTTGAATCTTCTAAATCCGAATCTGAAGTAAATACTCGCCACCCCGTAATCGTGCTTGGAATGACATACCAAATTCCTTCCCACTTACTTTTGAGTTCGGGGTATACGATCTCAATCTGCTATTCGCGAATAGGAAGCGTTCACAAATTACGTAACGCATGGAGAAGGGAAGGACGGTTTAGCAAATGTGTTACGATCTATTATGATTGGGGGGGGGGGGGGAGGGTTGTGACAAAGTGTTACATAACACACTAACTTTCGGGAAGTTTTTTTTTACATTTTTTCACTAAAATTGTTTAGCTAAATTATTTTTCTAACTTGAAATTTAACTAGAAATTTTTTTTTTGCTTTCAAAATCACCGGGTATTACGTCCGTAGGTAGAATTTATGAACACAAATTTATCAGAAACGTATACAATTTATGGGAGGCATGGAGGTGGGGGTAATAAAGTAATTGTTCGCTAAAAGTGTTGCGTAGTTTGTGAACGCTCCTATTCATTTAACGTTGCGTATAATTTTGTTATTTCCATTTGTTTCATTTACCAGTATGAATCTAGCAAACAAAAACTGCTGGAAAAAGCCACGGAAAAGAATGTGTGCAGAGAAAAGACCTTTCACATTGGTAAAAAAAATCAACAGAGAGATTACCTCATATCTGATAAGATTTTGGATCATGTATTTAAGATAAAGGACTTGGGCGTATGGTTCACATCCATTGCGACCACATTGCCAAAACTGCACGGAAGAGGGTAGCCATTATTAAGCGATGTTTCATCTCTGGCGATGCAAAAACTCTTGTACGGACCTTCAAAATCGTCGTGAGGCCAATTTTGGAGTTTGGTAGCCAAGTTTTGGTCCCCGTATAGTTATTAGAACACATAAAATTTATCAGGTCCGTTCAACGTACACCAAATACTTGCCTGGGCTAAAATATAAATCATACTCTGAGCGTCTTAATATTTCGGGGTTGGACACCCTTGCGGAAAGGAGGCTTAAGCTAGACTTCTACATGAACTAATCCATCTTTCAGGGTGTACGTTTTATCGCGCCCACTTTTAAAACACTGTAATCTTCGAACAGTGTGCAATTTAAGGAATTCGTACCATGGCTGATATCTACCATGTTTGGGATTTATTCCCAATTGACTACATTATTCATTTACTGATCCTAGAATTGCATAACATGCTCAATCTGACCACCATCACTGCGCACTACATTCTACAGTCTGACAATGAAGTTATCAATAGACGTGTTAATGTCTCTTCAGAAATACGGTGTATTTCGCGCGTATTGTTGTACATCAGGTCATGTGTAGTTTAGGATTTACTGCAATACTCTTTCCTTAAAGTAGCATCATAAAAAAAGTCGCACGAGTTTAGGTGTGGGCTTCAAGGAGGCCGTGCTGATAGGGGTTTGTCTGAAAATCAACCTGGCATTGGAGTGTCCTATAATAAAGAAAGAGCACCTTTCCGTAATAGAGTTACATAAAAGCCAACTGGTGCAACAAAATTAAAACAACATTAATTTCGTTGCACCAATTGGCTTTTATTTAACTCAATTGAAGTGTCCTCGTAAAAGTCAAAGAGTTTCATTTGAAAAATGAGGTGTGGTCCTGTCGTGTTGTATCGAACAACAGTTTCAAATCACATCGGAGAATAGTATGAAGTAATAATTTCCGGATTCTAGTTTTTTTTCGACGACGCCCTACACAATTGCAGCCTGTTTCTAGTTACCGACTTGCAGCAAATGCGGCCTGCAGCATTCCTGGCAGTTTTCTTTCTTCTCCTGGGTTTATTTTGCACAATGCCATTTCACATTTTTCAATAATTCTCTGAATTTTTCGACGAGAGGGTACAAGGTTGACATCCGACAGTTTAAACTTGGTGCAAAATGCTTTTCGTGCACTGTCACAGACTTTGTCTCGTGAAACAGTCTCACGATCGCTTTGCGTTCACGAACGTTTGTTCACCATTTTGTATGCTCTGACAATGTCAAAGCTGTCACCTTAAAAAGCTGCATCCCAACCTTTGGCCTTCAAAATGTGATAAATTGCACGCCAAATTTACTGATAGTATTTAAATGGGAGCTTTTTAAAGTGGGCGCGATAAAATGGACACCCTGTACATGGTTTGACGAATATACGTAGCACTCGGTTTAACAGCTGCATGAGGGGGAACCGAACATGTGGTCATGGTTTTAAAATGATCGTGAGACCTTTTAAAACTGATTGTCGTAGGGACTTTTTCTCAAATTGTGTCGTTGAGTCTTGAAGCACGCTCCCTGATGATGTTACCCATGCCCCATCCCTTGCGGATTTTAAATTCAGATTGAAAAGTGAAGACCTTAAAAGGTTTGTAATGCGTTTTTAGTACGTGACAATGGCTATGGCTAGCAATTGGTTATTTTTACTTTGTTCTTGTTTAATTTGTTTTTGGCAGGGTCCCTTCCCTGACCTTTTCTACTTTTTGATTTAATAAATTTTTCATTCATTCATTCATAATATGATAATAATTTATTCAGCTACAAGCTAAAAGCTCTGTATATTCCTTTATTAATTTATCAGATGGATATTTACATTTGCTAATTTTAGTCCAAACTGAATTCTTCCTATTAATATTATTTAATAAATTGTTATCCACCCAGTCATTTTTTTTAGTGTTTTTCTCTTGTTACTTTCTATATATGACTTTGTTACTACTGTAAACCTGATTGATTCTTAATTCTGTTTCTTTGTAGATTTGATTAGTGTCTTTGAACTTTCATAGATAATTCTAGTCTACACGTGCAAGTTGTTTGATAATAGTCTTATTATTTAATTTGTAAGTTAATTCTCTATCTGCTGCAGGCAGTTTTAGGTCTCTGTCACACCAGGTTTCAAACCGGTGCTATTTTTGTTTTAACTACAAATAGTCTGCCAGCCAATCTCAAAAAGAGCTCTAGTGCAGGGTGTCAGGTACTCCCCTTAGGATTCTCACTAGGGTGGATGTAGACTTACGAAGTGGTGCAGCTTTCCTGTGTGACGTCGTAAGTAAAATGGCGTCCAAAAATGGTGACCAAAAAACATATTTTTGCTTCTAGCACCTAAACCGTTCATCCGATCGAAATTAAACAATTATGTTTAGAAATTTAGCAATTATGTTTAGAATAAAATTTTCTTACGAAATAGTTCTATTCATATTTTTTTGTGAAATTAACCCTTCTGGCCGAAATTCATCATTTAAGTTGTATTAGGCCATTTATGCACGTTATAGCTACAACGGCGCACATATGTGTTATAATCCCTGATTTTAAACAGCGGTAATGTTAGTTCTAATTAAGATCCACTAACATAATTCGGCTTAAATGAAAGGTGAAAATGTATATTTTCCAATAAGGGTAATTAAAACGATTTATTTTAATTAGGAGCTAAGTTGCTAAGTCCAGCTGTTCGTTTTATTTTTTTATTGTTTCGGCCACCATGCTTTGTGTCAAGTTTAGGAGTGTCTCATACTGCTCATCAGATTCTTTCATGGTGACAATCGTAAGCAATCCATGAACAAGAGAACGAGAAACGTTTGTTCCGTTAATGACTTTACTTCCTTGTTAGCATGTGAAGGCTGAAGTCATACATAACTTTTAAATTATCTCTTCGTTCCTATACCCCATCGCCTGTTAACATCTACGATTCACTGTTTCATAAGTAACATCTTTATCGATTCGCTGTTTCACAGCTGAAGTAACATCGTTAACGATTCGCTGTTTCACAGTGAAGTAACATAATATTTAATGATTCGCTGTTTCATAGATGAAGTACGTATTTTACAATTAGATGTTTCACAGGTGAAGTAACATATTTAATGATCCTCTGTTTCATACTGAACCCACGAATGAATGGACCAATTCTTTGAAGCTGTAAGCCTCTCCTTAGAGGTGAAACCAACAGAAAACCTGTCGAATCTAGTATGGCACCATCTAGCATCTGAGATATCATTAAAGCTTGTAGTAAATTAAGGAATGCACCAAGAAATACTTGAGAAAAACAAACATGGGCTAAGCCTACGAAATTATTCTATGATAATCTGGTACATCCTCGGGGATCTACGAGTAAGGTGTAAATCTTAATGATGTAACAGGCAATAGGAGAGAGCCACGGTATAATCTTTACATTGGGGAACACCAACCTTTAACTTAGTAGATCGAAAAAGCTAAGAATAAAAACAAAAATGTAACTATAGTTACACCAGAATCGTATGTAAGTAACTACAGACAACTAACATGCCAATGCCTTCCATGTGTGTCATTACATGTTTTGTTGAAGTTGCTCTACAGTATTTGAGTAGGAAGTTGGACAAACGCCCGGATTACAAAGAAGCAGTGACAATGCCTGCCTAACTGCTTTTCCAGTACATGAAATAACTATGGCCATCCACTTTACATTGCTATTGTCGATGTGGAATACCTCCAAGTTTGTGTACTTGGTAGATTGTTTGGAATGCACTTAAAAACATCACAGCTCAGGATTCATCATAAGAAATTCAATCTACAAATATACTACTTCTTCGATATTACACGCTGCTGACGCTCAGGTTAAATGACGAGTACACTGCCAGCTGAAACTGTATGTAAAATTTCAATGCCGCATTTTTCACAACAAACTGCAATTGTCAACGATTTCAAAGTATAATTACATAGCGTATTTTCAATACCCAACCTATCCCTAAATTACTAAAAATACCCATTTACCTGAATCTGCTAATCGTGTGAGAATTTATCTGGATGGCTAGCTTTTCAGAATTTTTGCGCTGCTTTGTGCACCATAGCTACAAAGAAAGAAAACAGTGGTGATTATAACACTGCTAATCACACGTTAACCACAATGAACTTTTAACTGAATGGAATGTTTAAAAATAATTCCGTCAAACTCCATGAAGTTTAAAAAAATAAACGGTTGAATTATTTAATGCATGAAAATATTATGTTTGATTAAGGCTGGTATTCTAAAGCAATTTATAGAGGTGGGCCTAATTAAGTAGTTAGTTGTATGAGGAACCAGTTGTATGTCGTCGTCAGCAATTCGAATGAATCTGGTGAAGAGAGGTGTTAACTGATTTGGGGATTGCTTTTGGTGAGTTTCAGAATAACCTTGACTATTTATCATGAAAATGTTCACTCGTCGATGATTTATCTGAAGTTGATTACATTGAAATATCTACGTAAAACTGAAGAATCATGAATGCTGACAATCCGTAGGTTACAGTTTTATAAAGTGCATAAACTATACACTGTTTAGTCGCAACAAATAATAAAGTCCATGCATGTAGATATATATATCCGTAAATAATGGTGATGCGAATAAACGGTGACTGGTATCAAATGATATCTAATTGAGGTGATTCCAGTAGTCCATCGGTTTTCAATATTATAATTATTTACGGATACAGATGTCTACATGCATAATGTAGCTTATAAGATTGCAGCTTATAAAACTGTCACCTGCGGATTGTGAGCACTTTGACGATCCTTCAGTTTTATACAGATATTTTTAATGTATTCAACTTCAGAAGAATCATCAACGAGTGAAAATTTTCATGATAAATAATCAAGGTTATTCTGAAACTCACCATAAATATGCTCCAAATCAGTTAGCACCACTACAATCTTCACCAGATTCCTTCGAATCGCTGATGACGAAATCCAAATGCAGTCGTGGTTCCACATGTACAACTAACTACTTGTGGCCCACCTCTGTAAATATAAATGCATATAATTTCTTTCTTTTAACTTTTCAGCGCAGAGATGGCATCTTTGTCAGTAACTAAATAAAAACAAGTTTGCCGTGGAATTAAAATCAAACACCATAGTAGACCAATAAAAAACATTAAAATTTAGAGCGCTCACTCATCATCTTTTATTTTAATTTATGCCGGTAATGTCTACACTTCACGTTGGTACCATATGTCCGGAGGAGAATGTTTTTGCAACGATTGTTTCGAGTACTTTTACAGAAGCAACAAAGACGGCTACGACATTTTTACTCAGTGGACATTTGCTTTTTTTTGTATGTTGGTTTTAAGCCATGCCAAATTTGTTTTTATTTAGTTGCTGGTGAAGATACCGTTTGTGTGCTCGTAAATTATGAAGGTGATTATGGTAGTTCACCTGGAGCTTTTCTATTATCACTTTTCGACCTTGGCTTTGCAATTGCAAATACGAAAACAAACAAAAATTTGTCAAAACTGAACAATAATAACTAAATTTATTACGGAGCTCGGACAAGCAAAGGGTCACCAGCTCCCACCAAACAACTAATGCAACACAGAAACATATTAAAAAACTACTTAACCTAAAATACTAAAAAAAAGGCAAACTACATAAAATGATCCAGTGTACCATTAGAATGCCCAGTGTCAACAACGCCACACTAGCCTATTACGAAGGAAATCCCACTAGAACCAAAAACTTTCAGTATCCACCACTGACACACCACCCCAGGGGCTGGTTCCATCGTTCAGGTCATCAAACCGGAATTGCAAAACGTTAAACCGATTTGGTTTCTCCACCTCCATGGCTTTAAATTTTGGTACAGACGAGGACTGGCTCACTCTTCTATTCTTAGATTTTTGCCATGCAGACGGTGGAAACATCCCCACACCACACGGTACATCATCACAGTTATCAGTAAACACCTCTATCACCTCAGACACCATAGGTACCTCAGCCACTCCAGCCACCACAGACACTTCTGACTCCTCTACAACCTTGCCATCAGATACTGCATTACGGCCACTGCCACCATAACTTCTGCCTCCAAAACCTGTTCCAACAATCTCGTCTTCCATGTAATCCTACTCCAATGCACCGTTTCCCCATAAGGGACAGACTGGAACACTCCAGCGTCGTGGGACCTTTTACAGGATGCAACACTCCCACAATGAACTACACAGCAGGTAGTTTAGAGAGGATAGGCATGCCAGAATTAAGTGATTCTGCTCATAAGCACTGATCCGAAAGCTTTGTTGTATCTTTCTCAACTGATCTTCATGACTGAGAAATGTTATTTACAGACTGTCATTTTAAATTTCGTAGTTCCTTGCAACTTACATTGGCATAACTCATCCAAAAGAGTTGGTTGGTCGTCATGTTTAGCCCTGGAAGAGGTAATTCATTTATTCCCCTAACTTGTGACCACCGTTGATAGGCCTGCCGCAAAATAGAAATAACAATATTTTAAATTCAAACGAAGATTTTATTTTAACGAATGGAACTGTTCAATACTTACCGCATAGGATTCCTTTAATCCGCCATTGTCAGCAATGTTTTCTGCCAAAGTTCGCTTGCCATTCAACTGAAATTAAAGTTTAACTTGCTCTTAAATCAATAAGCAGTAAGAGCGCTGTGCAAAGAAAATTCAGTACTCCAAAAAATAGAAAAGTTCTTAATACAGGAAACCTCCTTTTACAACCATCACACACACTATCACACCATCACACTAACATCAGACTCATTATCAAGAGTACATGGTAATGAACTAAGACGTAATTTTAGAATCCCATGTTCACCAGAAAAAACCTGGCTAGCAAAAACGAGAGATCGGACAGAACCGTAATACAGTAAAAGCTTGCCAAGTAGGGACCTCGATCAGTGCTGCTTCATTCCGTGACTGCAAGCAGCAAGCACCATTGATCGAGGTTTCTACTTGGTCACGTTTTACTTTGATTTACTTTTTAATTCGATCGGTGGTAACACTGCTTGTCCTTGTAACGACTCAATTGTCGCGTATTGACTCTATTCTGTTTGTTGCTCTATCAGCTGTATTTGTTGTCCTTTCACTGTTACTCCTTTACACTGACATAATTATAGCCTCCCTCAAGACTGCAAGAGGCAAGACTCTTTCTCTTCTCTCTCACCATTTCTGTTGGTGTAGTGTATGCATGGTGCAATGCTCACATCATTTGTGAAGGCACTGTATATGACGTCATCCATGGATGCTCCATGGATGCATCGGGGAACACCCCTACAAACTGTAATAGTTAATAGACTAGTTAAGCCACATGTAACTAGCGACATGTGACTACATATTATGTATAAATACTACAAGCACCTAAAACACGATGTCATTTTCCCCGCGTTACTCAAGTGGTATTCTTGTAAGAATGAATAGCAGACTTCTTGGCCACAAGGCCTGATATTCTAAAAATGGCGATGATGATGGAATAGATTATAAATAATTTTAAAAGTCCCTGACCTGCTACAACTCCTGCTTCGGTTGTGGTAACCAAAATTTTCTATTTTGGCAAATAGATTAGTTGTGCAGTACGAATGGATTTAAAATATTCTGATTTTCTTTTTTTGCTGCATTGTGCAGCTTGGGATGATTCTGGCAATAGCTACTTAAGGTCAGAATTTACTTTCGTGATTATGAGTAATTACCATTTTGTTAATCTTGTGTATATGAACATTCAACGAATAATTTTACCGAGATCGTATCCTTTGTGACGCTAAGGCGTTGGTCACATCCATTATTAGAAAGGGGAATACCAGTGATAAAAAAAATGCAATAAAATTAACCCTTTAATGCTCATAGTTGTCACGCACACGATTAAGGTTTTGGATAGACTGGTCGAGACTAATACCCTTCTGAAATTACTGATTTTATAAAATCATGCTTGGTGTGTTGTTTGAAAATCAATAGTGATAGTAGATTAGTAAAACTTGTTTAGTATTTAAATACGTGAATTGTTAAAAATCACTAGCATTAGTAGATTAGTAAACGTGGTTAGTTATTGTTTAACAGTTTTTTTTTAATAGCCTAGTAAAACTCGTTATTTGAAAACCACTAAGTTTAAAACTATAGGCCAGTAAATTTGGAATTTGGGCAGGGAACTGAGTTAGTATGAAATTATGTATTTAATTTAATTGGCCTAGTTAAGAAGGGACTTAACTTTGTTTTGGTTATTTCAGCTAACCTTGTAAAAAAATGAATTAAGCCATTTAGTGAAGGATAGACTTAACTTTGTTTTGTGTTTGATGCTTGTTGTTGGAAGTCAAAAAAATTGTTCGATAACTACGAAACTGAACTGCCAGACCCCAAGCCTAGTGGTTTATTCGAGCAATGCGATGCCGAATTGGATATGTGGTACAAACACACCCAATATTTGTCCTCGAAAAGAGGAAATAGCTCCTGAGAATTAGTGCAAGAAATCTGTCCCAACTCCACGGACAAAGGGGTTGAGGGAATTCAATGGCCCCCTAAGCCAGCTGTTAGTTTAACGACTCCTTCACGACTGATGGTGACTTCTTCATGGGCAGTGTTGAGGCATTACAGGCAGTAACCTTCTTTTTTTGCTTTCTTGGGTGCACTCCGTGTGGACGGAGGTTTAACTGATGCTTATACCGGCCTGATAGCAACAGTAGTAGCAAGAGTAACAGCGGCAGCAGTAGTAGTAGGTTGCAGAGATGTCGACGGTAAGATAGCTTACACAAAACATCCTACAATGATGGATGTTGCCGGGTCAATAAAGTAAGTAGCTTGCTTACCAGCCTCATTAAAGATCTGAGCACAATGTGCAGACTCACTGGGGATGATCAGAGTTCGCTCGCCTTCGAAAGTCTCCTTGCCTGGCCATCGTTTTCAACTTCCACAAGGTACCCCCGCCGGGGCCGCCCGCCCCAGCATTGAGCAATGGCAATTACATCCATTTTGACATGCATGTTTTTACTTTTGGATCACTTACACAATAACTGAACACAAGAATTGCGGTAGGAATGCGTTACATACGTCTGATACAACAATTTAAGTACTGCACCACCAAAACCAGAAAAAGTCATTTTTGGACCTCAAATATGGCACTTTCAGCAGTCAACATTTGTAAAAACGCCTCAGCTTCTGGCCCCCAAGACCCACCCATAATCTAAGTGTTACAAGGTTTCGAAGCTATTAGTACCATTTCTGCAAGTCTAGTTTTTACAAAAAAAAAGCCTTGGCACTTGGTTTCTTGCCTTCTTCGGGTCTTTCAGGTGCTGACTATGCTACGGATGTGGGCATACAAGCAAATGGTGTGTTCAGCATACTTACTGTATGAATCTCGACAAAAGATAGGTGTAAGGAACATTTTATAGAACTTTTTTAATCCAAATGTCTTTTCGTTAAAAACGAGACACATTTCCTTAAACTAATGGTAACTGTCGTTGTGGAGAGCTACTTAGTTTTAGTTTAGTTTTTAATGCTAGGGCGAACGAGTTTAGGCGGGTGGCCTCTTTAAACTAAGAGTATCATTGTGTCTAATCTCATTCTTATGTAAAACAATGGGGTGGAAACAACATTACTTAAAACAGTGTTACGTCAACAAAGGGTCAGAGGGTCTTAGCGAGCGTTAAGCGCACCCAGTGTTACGAACGACGTGGAAACAATGCTACAACAATGAAAAGATGTTGGTGGTTACCGTACCGAAATCACCACCTACCACTAAACACGACCAGACAAGAACATAGTCAATTGCAATAGAGTACTCACAAGCTCTGAGGTCGTGTGAGGTTAAAAACGTGTGAAGCTTGAAACGCAATAGTATTGTCAGCTTATTAGATTAGCTGAAAATATAAGCATGCATCATTTTACATTCTGTCTCTACTTACATTTTGTCCCGTGGTTGGCGATACGTAGGCGCTGTATTGTTGCACCATGCATTCAGAACGATTCGTAAATTGCTTATCAGTTTCTTCTTCCCACCAGTTTTGTAAATGGCCGTTTTTGTCAAATTGACGACCTGCGTGAAAAGATGTTAAAATAAAATTTAAAAAATCGGATTACTGTCCTGTTCAACTGCTGAGATTTTTTCATAACGGAGAGGGATAATTTTACTAGAAAATTACTAGGATTTTTTTAAATTCTAAAGCCGACACGAACAGGAGAGCATTTTTAGGGGTCTTCCATTCCGAAATGCATTTCTATTCCAGACACTTCTATTCCAGGCTGCACTGAGTCGTGGAATGGACATAAATCACTATTAAAAAAAAATAATCGTTACAAAAAAACCCTAAAAATACAACTAGCCTGTTAAAATACAGGCATTTACCAATGCTCTATTGTTAAACGGGTCAGACGACCCCGCAAACGTAGTCTAATAAAACGACGATCACATCGAACAATGTCTTAAGATCATGACAAATTGTGGAATTGAGGGAATTGATTTACATCATTGAATGCTAGTAGCAGCCTAATTATGTCTGACACATAGCGTTGTTACAGTTTTGAATAAACCTTCAATTTAAGTTTTCCATGCATTTTTTACTGTGTATTAATTTTCAGAGTTTGGTGTTTACATTCAGTTTAAGACGTAGACCTCAACAATAAAAATTAAAGAAATAATTTATGGTACTTCAGAATGAAGAAAACTAGAATCCCCAAAGTAAGGTACAATGGTCCCACCTAGGAACCTTCAACCGTTGGGTCGGACAACTCAATGCAACACGAGAGAGCTACAGCACAGGTATTTCCGGTCGTAAAGTGTATAGAGGAGATTACCCAATATGCCACAATTGGTGAAGTCATTGATTTCAAACCAAAACAATTGCTTACATTTACGATGCCCGGTTGTGCTAGTGTTGTCCGTCTGTTTTACATGAGACAACAAATGTTGCATATTTTCAGTCGCACGCTGACTGGACTTAGGTAGATAAATGCACTGTAAAGCAATTTAAACGTTTGGAGCAGTCCAGGACTTACAACTTGATAATGAGCATCAATTCGTTTGTGATTTATTTCGATCCATCTAGTTCGTCCAGCAAAGTCAACAGCCAATGAGAAGCAACAATCAGTAAAAATGGCACGAACCGTAAATAGTGACGTTAGAAAGGTTTGAGTTTAAAAGTAACACATGGAGCACTATACGCATCAAACGAAGTTAGCAACGCACCTTATAGTTGATGATTCAACAAATTGTCTTCATTAACAAAGGTACAAACGTTTTTTTTTAAGGACAGAACACAACACTGTTACTTTCTTTAATGCGTAATGCGCCGTGTTTTTTTTTTAAATCTGAATTGATTAAAAAAAAACTTGTTTTAGTTTTGCCGAAGCATTTTGCAAAAATGTCGCAGGCGTTTTTCGTGCTGCTGCTGAGTATTAAGTGAACAGACCCAACAGAAGCTGTATATAATCAAAGTTACCTGGTCTCACCGGCTTTTATTAAGTGCATGACCCATTTGCAAGAGCATTAGACGCAGCAACCAGATTCGATCAATTAGTAGGGAAACAAATGTTCACGAGTTGCGTTTTATTACCGTAGTCGCTGGGCCACCCGCTCTAGAATTTCCCCTTAAAATTAACGAGTTGGCGAGTAGAACTCTAACAACACTCAAGTTCCCAACTTATAATACATTACTTTGAATCAGTTGTTCATAGTAAACTGCTGCTATTGAATTATTAAGCGCTCCATGGAACCTTGTTGGAGTGGTTGAGGCTTTCATAACTGGGAGGACTCAACGTGTGGTGATGGCCAAAAAAATTTGCTTAACTAAATCTACTTAACCCAGCCAGGTTTGGTCTCCGTGCCTATAAAGGACACTGACACGGTGGAGTCGGTTCAGAGGCCATTCTCCGATACTTTGCCAGGTATGCATAACTTACAATACAGCGAATGACTCAAATGTGTTGAACTCGATTCCCTCGAAGTACATAGATTAAAATGAGTTCTTATCTTTTCTTATAAAATAGTACATAATTTACTATCATTCGATTTCCAGTTTTTTTAGGGCTATACTTCATCAATTACCAGGGGGGGGGGGGAAGGAAGAGGGAACCGCTAACTGGAATTAGTAATCCAGAAATTTAAACTGAATTGAAGATACTCATGCATCAGGGTTATCATGGCTTGGAATCCGTTGACTGAAGAGACTGTCTCGATTTCGTCGGAGTCCGCCTTTAGAAGATTATTTCACAATCACTTCCTTTTGTGGCATGAGTTCTGTGCTTGATTTCATTAACCTGTCTTTTAAAGACTGGACAAGTCGTTAATGGTCTGTTGGCGGACTCTTTCCTTGCCCTTTGCTGCTGGTCGCAAATGAAATATTTATTTATTCATTTATTTATTTACTGCATTCTATTTTTTTCTTATATAACTGTATTTGTAGTCTTGAACGGTGTTTATAGTTTTCCTCCAAAATTGCGGCTTTAATTTCAAACACAGCGATCTTGACGAGCGCATCTGGATAGCACTGCCAACACGAGCCACGACCTTTGAAACCAAACGCAGAGGTCCTACCGCTGATCCATATTGACACGGCCAAAAGGTAACGCTGCCTATGGACCTTTCTTTTTGGCCTTGTCAGTATGGCTCAGCGGTAGAACTTCGCCGAACTTATCTGTAGAAATTATGAAACAATTACAATTATCAAACAATCACAACTAGACTGCAACGGTTTTAGGCCAGTAAATCCGTGACTTAACCCACCAGAAATTGCAACAAAAGGTTTCATGGTTGTTTCTAACTGGAAAAAGCGTGCTGAATTCGAAAAAAATTGTTATCCAAGCTATCTCCTGCCGTTTTCCTGGAATAAAATAGGCTTAGTTTGAATATTATAGTTAAAAAATGCATGTAATTCATATTTGGAAATACGAAGGAAATTGTAGTGTACCTTACATTGTGAGGGCAGTTTTTTGCTAACACCTACTCAAAAGGATGTGCACTTTAAGATTCTGAAGGGTGTAAACCTTGAGCATTAAAGATGGCGACCAAAATGGCGCCCAACTATTATTCAATTTGTTGCCATTTGGCCTATTATGCAAGAACCGTTAGTGTTACACAAAAGCTGTTTACATATCATTGCTTATATATAAGGGTGGGAATGTCTTCTTTGAATCAAGGGTAATGAAAAGGGTCTACCACTATTAGGGACCGAGTCACGCCCGTTTTACTAGGGGCTGGTATCACAATTACAGTTCAATTTTTTGCTCATTTTCAACTGCAAACTGCTTTGTGACGGTTATCATATAGATGAATGACTCCAATTAGGTTTATTCGAAAGATGGAAATACCTTCTTTGAATCAAGGGCAATGAAAAGAGTATACCACTATTAGGGATTTTGCCACGACCGTTTTACTAGGGGCTGGTATCACAGTTACCGTTCAATTTTTCGCTGTTTCTCAGCTTTAAACTGCTCTTGTGGCGTTTATAATTTAGAAGAACAACTCCTATTAGCTCCAATTAGGTTTATTATTCTAAAGATGGGAATATCTTCTTTGAATCAAGGGCAATTAAAAGTGTCTACCACTATTAGGGATCGAGCCACGCCCGTTTTACTAGGGGCTGGTATCACAGTTACCGTTCAATTTTCCGCTTATTGTGGCGTTTATAATTTAGATGAATGACTCCAATTAGGTTTACTCGTAAGGTGGGAACGTCATCTTTGAATCAAGGGTCTACCACTATTAGGGACCGAGCCACGCCCGTTTTATTAAGGTATGGTATCACAGTTACCGTTCAATGTTTTGCTCATTTTCAACCTTTGAGCGGTATTAAACACAGAAAGGCAAAGGTTCAACAAGAGCTAAATAAATACAGATGCCAACCTATTTACGTTGTCTTTTGGACTTATATGTCACACTGCCTGGGCGGGGGAATCGAACCCACGACCTTTGAAACCAAACGCAGAGGTCCTACCGCTGAGCCATATTGACACGGCCAAAAGGGAACGCTGCCTATGGACCTTTCTTTTTGGCCTTGTCAGTATGGCTCAGCGGGTAGAACTTCGGCCTTTGGTTTCAAAGGTCGTGGGTTCGATTTCCCACTCAAGCATTCTTGACCATATAAGTCCAAAAGGCAACGTTAATGTAAACCTATTTATGCAAACCTATTTACGTTGCCTTTATGACTTGTACGTCACTCTGCTAGAGCGGGGGAATCGAACCCATGACCTTTGAAACCAAAGCCCGAGGTCCTACCGCTGAGCCATACTGACACGGCCGAAAGGAAATACTGCCTTTTGGCCGTGTCAGTGTGGGTCAGCGGTAGGACCTCGTCCTTGGCTTCAAAAGTCGTGAGTTCGATTCCGCGCTCTGGCAGTCTGACATATAGGTCCAAAATGCAACGTAAATAGGTTTGCATCTGTCTTTATTTTGAAAGGTAACTGTGATATCAGCTCCTAGTAAAACAGGCGTGGTTCGGTCCCTAATAGTGGTAGACCCTTTTCCTTACCCTTGATTCAAAGAAGAGAGTCCCACCTTTCGAATGACTCGGGTTGGAGTCATCCACCTGAATTATAAACGACGCAATAGCAATTGAAAGTGTAAGTTGTGTTCACAAATTCAGACATCTATAAGCATTAAATAAGCCAAAATGGCCGAAAACGGCCCAACATGATCGATTTTCTTAATAGCCATGAGATGTGGACAAAAGGTATGGGACCTACATTGTAGATTATATTATTGTAAACAACTTATATCTAAACCGTTTTTGTGCAACACTAAAGGTTCTTGCATAATAGGACAAAATGACTAAAACTGAGTAAACATTGGACTCCATTTTGGTCGCCATCTTTAATGCTCAAGGTTTTCAGCCTGACACCCTTCGGAATCTTCAAGTGCACATCCTTTTGAGTAGGTTCCAGAAAAGAACTGCCCTCACAATGTTAAGTACACTACAGTTGCAGTTTTTAACTATAACATGCAAATTAACCCTATTTTTCCAGGAAAACGGCAGCAGATAGCGTGGATAACAATTTTTTCCAATTCAGCAGGCTTTTTCCAATAAGGAACAACCATAAAACCTTTTTGTTGCAATTTGTGATGGGAAATCCTCTTTTTTAGCCTGTATTTACTCGACTATTTAGGAATACGAGAAACATCAATGCTACAATTTCTTCGTACGAGCTCTATCATTGTTATCCTACTAAGATCATTAGTCCGAGTAACAATTAAACAATTACAATTAAGCAATTACAAGTACTTTTGGCTAGCCAACAGTTTATTTGTGGTTGATGAACCAACTGAGAAGACCCAGGTTCCAGCTTAAATCTTAAAGTTTAAAACCAAATGCTGCTAAATCATTAATTTTGATCAAGGCCACAAAATTAGGCGTCCAACATGATGTAATTACTTAGTTATTTCCTAATGCGGGCTTCATGAGCACAGTTGAATTGTTTCAGAAAGCAGAACCATGCAGTGAATGAGCAAATGTTGTAACAATGCAGTAAACAATAGAAATCTGCTCGTTAAGTAATAGTTATTATCCTCTTATTGCAACATTGAACGTTGATAAGCTGTTTTAGAAGCGGTCAAGGAAGCAGTCGGTTGTTAATTCCGAGACCAACACAACCCGACGCTTCGAGCTAGCTCCAGCTCATTATCAAGGGAAAAACAAGATACACTTAAAATTGCATAAAGTTGCAAACAGACAAATGCAGGCAAAACTGCCTAAGTCAAACTACAATTCGAACAAGTTAAAAATTAAAAATTTTAAAAGGAGAGAAAGAGGAGAGCGACCTCTTTGTGCTGAAAGCACAAGAAGAAGTCACAACGCAAAACGATGACAATTACTCGTAACGTTAATTGTTATAGCAAATTGTATGAACTGCTTTCGTTTCTTATGGAGTTTCTCCTTTACCGTTAACACAGAAGCTTTTGATAGCTGAAAGAAAAAATAGAGTGGAACTTCATGTGCGTTAAAAATAATAGAAAAGGGGTAACTCATTAGAAAGGGGGAGGGCTATACTTCAGCACAGTAAAATTAGCGTTATTAGCGTTGGGGGAGATTTGAGTCACGTGACACGTGCGTAAAACGGATTTCACCAAGGAATTAACATTATTACCAAGCGAAAGACTATTATTATCGATGCTTGAGCGTGTCAATTTTTAAAATGGTGCATCCAACAGTAGGGTACTAACGCGATATTCGGTTACATATAAACCCCCACTTCCGGTCACGTGATAAAAGTGGGGGTAATGATGCACTTCCGATCATCTGTTCAAAAGTGGGGTGTCACTTCCATTTTTCGTTAATCTGGAGGACGGTGGAAAAGTGCTTTTTACTATCTGTTTTCCGGCTTTCGTCGATGTGGAGGACGGTGGGAAAGTACTATTTGCTTCCTCCTATTATATCACTTCCGGTCACGTGATCAAAGTGGGGGTAATGATGCGCTTCCGGTCTTATGATGAAAAGTGGGGGCGTCAATCTGGAGGAGGGTGCCATTTGCTACCCTTTTTTCATTCTTCATCAATATGGAGGTGGGTGGGAAAGTGCTTTTGCTATCTTCTATGACGATACTTCCGATCATGTGATCAAAATGGGGGTAATGACATCACTTCCGGTCATATGATGAAAGTTGGGACGTCACTTCCGGTTTTCATCAATACCTTTTTTCGTTTTTGTCGATGTGGAGGATGGTGGGAAAGTGTACTTTTCTTTCTTTTTTTTGGGGGGGGGAGGAGAGGATCACGCGTAGGGTACAGCCTGAGGAACCCACATCCCGAACCGTTTCGCTCTAAGACCGACAGTTCTCGAGTTATAAGGGTGGGCCAACTTGCCGAAATTCGAAGTACCCGATTTCCAGGGTGGGCTACATGTAGGGCACGGTCCAAGGAAGCCAAATCCCGAACGGTTTCTAGAGAGCCAAAATAATTTTTGACCGGTCCAACTGATAGGTGAGGCCAAGTGCGGGTGGGGTATCATGCATGGGGGTCAAATTTCGCTCCGTTTTTCTCTAGGACCAACGGTTACCAAATTATGAGCATTTTAAATAATTTCGGAAATTGAAACTGAAACCTGGTGACCATCTTAGGCGGAATTTCCGGTTCCGGGCTAAAATGGAGGTATTTCCGGTTCTGCTTCCGACAGGACGTGACGTCATTCAAAATGGTGGCACTTCCGGTTACCTTGACAACCACCCACTTGGAAAATGGCGGCAGTTCGGTTTACATGGGGGTGATCATCTTATCTGTCTGTCCTCGGAGTCTACCTAATCGCATTTTCTTACTACTCACTTCCTGTTATGACATCACTTCCTGTTATGACATCACTTCCTGTACGACGTCACTTCCGGTTATGACATCACTCCTTGGATTTGTACTAAGTTTGTGTTTTGTGTGGTATTAAGGATATTAATCTTAGTGATGCGGTGAGTTTAGGTGATATTGAAAAACCTTTAAACAATCAATTGTTATTATTAGCGGAGTGTTTTAAACCAAACTCTAATGTATTGAGAGTTATAGTTGATTTTTAAAGTACATTTTTGTAAGTTTACACCCATAACCGTTACGGTCAGTCCAGTAAGTTAAGTGTCAAACAAAATTCGAGAAAATTCAGTCCAGATGTAGTTATGGCGCATATAGCCCTGCCCAACTGCGCCAAAGCTGGGAGGCCGTGTGTTTAAGTCCAGAACTGTATCTGGATAGAATTTTCTTCGTCGGATCTTTCCTTAAAAATGGCACGGTTCCAAAAATAAAAAAAATTGGTGTGGTTTTCAAAAATAAAAAAAAGTTGGCGTAGTTCCAAACTAATTTTTTTTAAGAGTGCTCTATTTAAGGCGAGACCAGATGAGGAAAATTCAGTCCAGATGCAGTGCTGGACTCGAACACCCTAGTGCAGTTGGGCAGGGCTACTTGCACCATATGAGTAGGGAATCTCCACTACTGGCTCCCCTCTCGGGTGGTAGTAACTCCCCTCTAGGGTGGCAGTAACTCCCCGTTTGGGTGGTAGTAACTCCCCGTGTAGGGTCCAGAAATAAAATTTTAAAAATTTCCATTTCTTTGTTGGTCCTACGTAAGGAATATTAATTTTTTTAATGTGTGTCTGCTAAATTCTAATTCGTCTTTTTTAGGAGCTCCAATTTATCTCCTCATTTTTCCTCGTATTTTTTTTGGAAAATTAATTCGTATATAATAAAAGAATAATAATAAAAGGAATGAACGATTTTTCTTTCAAGAAAAAGAAAATGAATTCAAAATCATGGTTTACATGTGCGTACTGTGGAAAAGTCTATGCAACTCAGCAAGATTTGATCCATCATTTTCCCAACCATAGATCCGATCTTTGACCAGAGTGTTTACTCTTCGAAAACGAGTTGAAAGATATTGAAGGTGAAGTAAGGTACAAGTTGGTACATGATGATACGCACCGAATTTATTTACACAAAATTCATCTCGAGCGCTCAATATACTATATTGTCCGCTCAAATATCTTATCTCGACTTGCTTGGATCAACTGACCAGTTGTAAATTTCAACTGTGTTTAGAGGCAGATTTTACCAGGGACTCCGAAACCGTGTGAGCCTATTTCTTGTCTCTCTATACAGCCATTTACAACGAATCTGATGTGTCGGAAATCTTTGAGGATGCTTGCAAAAAAATACAACAGTCAGTTGAAACTTTCGAAGAAAGAGGCAGTGGTTGGCGCTTTTTGAAAGTTTGGAGTATCACCGTAAAAGTGGCAAAAATCTATCCTTTTCGTCCTAGTTATTTCTTACCCTTGCCGTGTGCATTACGCAAGAAAAGTGAAGTTATAGTGAATGTGGAACATACTGACGAAAAGTGCTTTCTATATTCTGTTTTAGCTGCTAAAATGAAGTGCTACGAAACCGAGGTTAAATATTACGAACCATTTTTGAATACTGTAGACCATTCCTTGTTGAAGTTCCCCGTGACTCTACGACAAATTGATTCCTTCGAACGAGCCAACAATTTGTCCATTAACGTAATTTCGTACAAGGGTTCGATAGGATTACATCCGGTGAGAGTGAATAAAAACATGGAAGTAGAAGTAATTGACTCGTTACTGATAGCTGACGAAAAAGGAAATAGTCATTACTGCAGCATCCTCGATATTGATAGGCTACTCCGATTTCAGGGTGCTGGAACATATAGAAAATTTTACTGTCGTACCTGCTTTGCGGTCTTTACTAAAGAACGATCCATGATGGAGCACGTCGGTAAATGTGTGAGACTGAATTAGGAGCAAGTACTATCACCTGGTAATAACACGTTAAGATTCCAACACTATAACAGACATAATCCTCATCCATGGATAATTTACGCAGATTTCGAATGTATGCTCAGACCCGTACAAACTAGTAGCGTTTATCCATCTTTGAGTTCATCTACTAAAGTCAATTTGCATTCACCTAGTAGTTTTGGATATGTGGTTATTGGCCCAAAAAATGAAATCGTGAGTCAAAAATTCTACCTCGGTGAGGATGCGGTGGATAAGTTTTACGAATGTATGAATATCGTAATTAACCAGTTTGCCAGTATTCTATCACGGCCAAATCCTCTGATGATGAGTGTCGAAGATGAAATTCAGTTTTTGAAAGCTGATACTTGCTACTGCTGCAACGAAGTCATGCTTACAGATAATCTCTCATTGAAGAAAGTTAAGAGATCATTGCCACTTCACGGGAAATTTCAGAGGTGCTTCTCACGTAAAATGCAATCTGGATGCAAGGAGCATAAATACTATCACGATCGTCTTCGATAATTTAGAAGGCTACGATATGCATCTACTGATTTCTGCGGCAAAAAACTTCCCTTCGGGAGTGGATGTTCTTGCTAGAAACACCGAGCGTTTCATGAGTATGACTATTACGAGATACTTTTGCTTCAATGATAAGACATTTTTGGTAAGGTTGCATTTTTTACACAGTTATAATTGCATATCTTTGTCACTGGAAACTTTGGCTAAAAACCACAAGAAAGATCGACCCTTCAACATCTTAAAAACTGCTCTTGAGTCGGTAGATTGGTTCGAATCGGGAGAGGTCTCGGATTTATTGACGCAAAAAGGCCACTATCCATACGAGTATGTGCAGTCTAAGGATGTTTTTAAAGAACAGAAATTACCCCATAAAGAGGCGTTCTTCTCCACTCTACGAGGTGAAGGCATCACTGGTACAGAGTATGATCATGCTACGTCTGTTTGGAATTTGCTGAAGGAGAAGGTTTTTAAAAATAATCATCGTGTATGTCAGATGATCGATGTGTATCTTCTAGCCGACATTTTTCAGACTTTCAGGGAAACTTGCTTGCTCAATGACGGCATAGATCTGTGCTACTGTGTGTCCACACCAGGGTTTAGTTGGGGATCCGCGTTGAAAAAAACCGAAGCCGAACTAGAATTGTTTACCCATGGAGAAAAGCATAACTTTATAACTTCCGGTATCAGAGGTGGAACAACTTTTGTGTCAAAAAGGCACTCGATCGCCAATAACAAATATCTACCAGACACCTACAATGAGAATCTACCTAGTCTATATCTAGTAGATTTGGATGTCAACAACTTAAACGGACTATCCACGACCGAATTCCTTCCGTACAATCGATTTAGTTGGCTGACGAGGAAAGAAATTCTCGAATTTTGCTTGGCATCGGTTGAAAAAGATTCGGAATACGGTTATATATTGGAAGTGGACTTGGACTATCCATCTGAGCTACACGACAATCACAGCGATTATCCTTTAGCACCGGAAAAGTTTAAAATAATGCCAAAACTCGTGTCTCCCTTCATGAAAGAAATGGCAGGAAACAAGAAGATCGTTTCTACTTCCAAACTGACGACTAACCTGCTCCCGAAGAAAAACTATACATCATTACAGAAATTTACAATTCTACTTGAAGCACGGTTTAATTTTAAAAGGTATTCACAGAATTCTAAAATTTCGTCAGAAGCAAAGGCATAGAATTCGTCAGACCATCTTACATAGAATTTAACACCGAGAAGCGTCAACGCGCAATGACGACGTTCGAAAAAGACTTTTTCAAACTGAAAAATAATTCGGTGTTTGGAAAAACGATGGAAAACAAATCGGGGCATTTATCTGTGAAGTTGTCCGATAATCCAAAAAATCTGTCAAGTACAGCACTCTGCCACACGTGGATTAATTCAAATCCTCAACGAAAATCTCATACAAGTAAACTTGAGACTTCGTAACAACAAGTGCAACTTACTGACTTACTCCGGTTTCTGCATCCTCGAACTTTCCAAACTCACAATGTATGAATTTCACTACGAATTCATGCGTCCAAAATATGGATATCGAGCGGGTTTACTTTTCACAAATACCGACAGTCTGTCCTATGAGGTAGAGACTGAAGATTTTTACCGGGACATGGAAATTGAGTCAGATAGATTCGATACCAGCAATTATGATACATGGCATCCTCTGTATAGTATTAAAAACAAACAAGTCCTGGGGAAAATGAAAGATGAGACGGCTGGCATCCCGGTGAAAGAATTTGTAGGCTTGAAAGCAAAAATGTACTCAGTTTTAGTAGGGGAAGAGAGTATTAGAAAGGCTAAAGGGATTAGTAAAGCGTTTATCCAAAAAAAGTCTCAGTCACAAAGACTACAAAAAGCGCTATTTTCTAAAACGTCGTCGAAAGCCACGTGGATGAGCATTCAAAGTAAGGATCATCAGCTTGCTACGGTTGAAATTTCAAAATCTTCCGTATTTCCTTACGACGATGAGAGATTGGTGTTGGATGATGGAATAAATACGTTAGCGCACGGTCACTACAGAGCGGGTATAGCGCATGATTTTATAGACGGCATAATCGATCCGATGGAGGATGAAGAAGCTGAAGAGCAAGCTTCGCTGGAGAAAGATGAGGAGGAAGAAGCATCAGCCACTGAAATACCAAAACGAAGCGAAGAAGAAAAAACAGTGGCTAATAAGAGGAAAAGAACCGCGGCTGCTCGTAAGAAAAGTGCGATAGAAACTGTCGAACAGAGAAAAGATACATTGGAAAAAATGGACGCTGCTTTTCGTAAAAAACTTGCGACAAAAACTGTCGAACAGAGAAAATCTCGGTTAGAGAAAATGGCCACCGCTAAAAGAAGAAAATTAATATGATCTGTTGTACTTAAAAATCAAGTAGAAATTATTTAAAAAGATAAACTGCTAATGTTATCAGCCCAGCTATTAAATTTTGAATCATATCCCTTCCACTTAACGAAGTATAGCATTTTCCCATCTGTACCTTTCTTTCGTCTGAATACTTTCTCCACTAAAAATAAATCGGGAACGAGTGTTTTTTTTTTGAATTTCTTGTTCGTAGAAACCTCCGAGCACTGGTTCGTTCTAATAGATAAGTAACAAGTTCGGTTTTTTGTACTTACGATTGGTGAAAACTTCGTTAGTAAAATTTTGTAAATACCTTTTATCAAAAATTTTCTTAACTTTAGAAATTCTAACTTTATTTCCTACGACAAATTTGGGTTTTTTCAACGATTGTTTTGGTTTAATTTTCAGTGACGATTCGTGACGTCTGGTTACTTCCCTCGGTTTTAATTTAGTTGTGGAGTGAACCGTGTCATTGTACTGTGAAACTAACTCATCAATAATGTGTATCCATTGGTAGGTCCCCTGCTTGGTGAATTGTTTAAACATGTGAGTTTTCAGCGTTCTGTTGAAACATCCTACAACACTCGCTTTCTTCCCAAAGTGGGTAGAGTACAGGTTGATGTTGCGACGCTTAAGGAGCGCTTTAAAGTTGTTATTGTAGAAAAATCACTGCCTAAATCAACTTGTAAATTTTTAGGGGGTGTCTTTCCTTTGAGTATCTTTTTAAAGGCTTCCGTAACGACTACACCAGATTTTGATTTAAGGGGAATGGCCCATGAAAACTTGGACATGACGTTAATGCAAGTCAATAGGTAGTTAAATCCTTTATTAACGTTAGAGTAAGGTATCATTTCCACCAAGTCCACTTGCCATAGATCATTCAGACTCCGCACAATCACTTTCCGCCTCGGAAAATGTTTCCGTGTCGGTTTGTGGAGTTCGTTTACGAGTTAATCCATTTCTTATTTTTTCTTCCTATTTCGAACTTGAACTTCGTCCCCATGATTTTTTTAACGATCGCAGCGGCTAATTTTTCTCTCAAGAGATCGAAGGATCCTTACGTACTTTTCGAGCTTTAGATATAAGAATTTCATCGGCGACGTACCGTTTGTTTAAATTTGAGCTTTTTGAGAAGGCAATGTCATGTTCTTTACACGCCTCATCCAGTTCATTTATTCCAGGATCCCCTCTAGCTAATCTCTGATTTAGTTTTGTTCCTGGTCCGCAGTATTGATATCTGGGTAAATGTACTTCTACCGGTAAATGGTCTACGATTGTATTTACGATTCCTTTCCCAGACTTGATGAAGGAAGCTCGTTTCGTTCTGCACACTTCGCAAAAGTAGACTTCCATGCTTCTGTTATTTTTCGAAGTAATATTAGTATGTAAGTAATAATAAGGCCGTGTCAGTCTGGCTTAGCAGTAGGGCCTTGGCCTTTGATTTCAGAGGTCCTGGGTTCGATTCCCCGCTCAGGCAGTCTGTCATATAAGTCCAAAAGGCAACGTAAATAGGTTTGCATCCGTATTTAGTTAACCAATTTCGAGCCCATTGGCTTTCCGTCCCGTTTTAAGTAATAATAGTAGGAGGTTCGGACCGGTTAGGTATGGATCATTTACATTTCACGCAATACTTCATCTTGGTTGATTTCTCTTTTTTTATTATACAAATTTTTTATCGTAAACCTAAATTCTGATAAGCGTTCTTTTTTTCGCGAGCGGTGATGACTCGTCGTTGTTCCAATTCCGATAAATTTTTTATCATTTCGTTCCTGTGACCGTCGTGACCCGCTTGGGCTGACCCATACAAAAGTCTCAGTCTTTCGACCAGATCGTTAGGATCGTCGTAATACCTGTAACCCACCCTGCTCCCGGTATTTTTTTACCATACCGGTTCCCTTTTTCTTCGTTTTCATATCTTCCCAGATAGGACAGGTTATTGACCCGTATTTGGCACTAAGATTCGACTTAGGTTTTCGAGTGCCCGGATCGTTGTTTTGGGAGATAGCGTGCGTGTTTTTTAAAAGAGAAGCGCAACTCGCCTTGACTTCGGGAGTGTACGACGGCTCCTTCAAATCCTTAAAAACCAGCAAACTCCAAAGTCCTCGTCTTCCCGCGTACTGATTACCACCGACCACTATGTCGATCTCTAATATTTTATTAGCGATGGTCATTTCTCCAGTTTTCATGTCGTATTGCAGTCCGAACACAGGATCGGTCTCTTTGGGATTTTGGAAAAATTTCATCAGGAAATATTTCGCCGTTTTGCCTATGCCTTGGCCAGGTAACAGACTATCTAAAGATCTGAGGGTTGGGAAATTTGGAAGTTCTGGAGGCGTTGACACGCGTCTGTTTTGTATTGCCAAAAGTGTGGGGGTGACTTTCAAACCATTACTGATAGATGCGTATTCGGTTCGCGTAGCTGGAGTCGAGTATTCGGAAAGAT
>JAHWFP010169421.1:0-12100 GCA_023313725.1 Lithobius niger
GCTAACTCTTTCAGCAGGACTCACCAGACTCACAGGCCTGCAGTCAACATCATCTCGAATTAGTTCTGAGCGCAAGAGGGGCAGCCAGACTACTACGCAAGTGAGTCCAGTCTAACACCATTTCTAAGATCATCAGCTATGCCTAGGATGCTACCCTTGCGTACCCGCCACGCAGCCAGTGTGCCCGAATCATCCGAAGAATCACGGGACAATCAAAGACCGACAGAGCAAGATTACGGTAGGCCCAGACAAGGCGTCAGTGCTCATCCACAGTACAAGACCAGTCTCTTAAATGCATTCGCCGGCGGTCTGTGCACGACACACCCAACCTCTAAGGCCGAAGCCAAAGGATCAAAGGCCCGCCCAAGGATCTATAGCACAAGAGCCGAGACTCCCAACTCAGGTCACGGCAATGCTGCTTCCAAGCTCAAAGCTCGTCAACAGCTACCATTCCCCGAAATGTCATGCCTCCGGCACCCAAGTGCTAACACCTTCCGGCGACATCGCACAGCAAGATCAACAAAGCAGCAGGTAAGTCTCAAGCAAATTCTGAATATCGTCCTTTTGTGTCACGCTCTTTTCGGTCACGAGGACGGGCGGTGTCTCTCGTACCGAGCGCATTTGTGGTTTTTTTCATTTTTTCTCCAGGTTTGCCCTCACCACTTTGGCAGAACCCCGCTTTCCATTCAGCTTTCAAGCTCTACTTGCCCATCTTACTTTCGTTTATTTCGTACGTGCAGTCACACGGTATCACAGAACCAAATCATCTTACAGAACTCTCTCAATCCCATCGGTTCAGGCACGCTGCGCCGAAGCGCGGTCAGGAACACAGCTGCACGAGACAGCCGCCCTTCCCTAGTGCATGCCATCGGCAATGTGCGGGACACTGCTCAATGCCGTAATTGGCGCCACAGCGCATTTATCCCTCTGTGGTAGGGAAGAACGCAATTTATATTAACCCCCGGCGTTGCTTTCGGGGTTCCCGGGAGTTCCAGCAAGCAATAAATAAAAAGACATGCTGCCTTTCCTCCGGAGAATTCATCGAGTACCAAAGTGTACGTAGAAGATGGAATTTAGGCGAACCCAGGGACTCCTTCCTTTAAAGTACCCGATCTGGCCTGACCTGCCTGCACCACCAGTCATGTGCCCGAACCATGCGAACAAGACGTAAACACAGACCGATGATGCTAGCCGACTTCGTGTGCCCTAGCCGAAAAAGTAAACACACTCCGTCATCGTAGCAGCTAACCCGTCCTTCGTGCCCCCGAACCATCCGAAGAAGACGTAGAGCACTCGGACCGCAGAAAGCAAGTCAGTAACCGTTGCCACCCCAGTACTCCTTAAATTAGGACACCGAGGTGGTTGAGAGCGATTCGGCGGGTCTGCACGGCTAAACAGAACCCTCGACTCTCAGCAGGTTTTCTTGGCATGGGAGAATAGTACATCCGTTTGTTTTGGACGCACCAACCTGCTCTCCCCATTCCTTCGGCCGCCAACGTTTTCCACCTCCATTTATCGTTCGAAAATGGCATTCCTTCGGCCCACTTTTCAATGCTCTGTATCTCTCACCGAGTGTGGGTCTGAACCTTCACGGTTGAAGTTGGCATAGTTTGTTAGCATGTGGCTAAACTTGGTGTTGAGAAGTAATCTTCCTCCATCTCCGTTCGTGAGCGCGAGTCATTTGGACTACTTAGGGCTCCAGATCACAAGAACATCGGTCGTAAGAGTAAGGTTCCGACCTGATCAGAGTCGTTATTTAAACCTAAGACCGAGGCAAAAGCAATGTGGACTCCCAGTTTCACCCAAATAAGACCGCCAAGCACATGGACTGCTTTCATTTAGTGCACATCAAGATCACGTAACCACGAAGGGCCGATCTCTATCGGTGCTGGAAAGACTGACGCCAAGGACACGGCCGATGTTCCCAAACACTGCTTTCATTTAGTGCACCTCAAGATCACGTAACCACGAAGGGCCGATCTCTATCGGTGCTGGAAAGACTGAATGTGCCGGGACCATCAAGTCACTCGCTTCTCACTGAACGTGTCAGGAATCACCAAGCCTCGCTTCTACTGCTTTCAAACCACACCTCGCTTCTACCGACTTTCATTTAGTGCACATCAAGATCACGTAACCACGAGGGGCTGGAGAGTCTGAAGGTGTCAGTCTGCCTACCGGACAAAATGTGAAAATAAGCCGAAGGGTACATCACACAAAGACCGGCAAAGCAGACCATTACCCGTTCTAGTTGTTTCTCTCTGGGCTTTCTCTTTCCTCACTTCATTCATGCCCTCATACTTTGAATCATCGGGCACTTTCACTCATCAGAGCTCACCTCCGTCCTGTCGCTTGCTCAGCATGCTACCCTTGCCTACCCGCCCATGGCCCGAAGACCGACGGAGCAAGATTACGGTAGGGCTGGGCCGATAGAAATTCATGCCCTCATACTTTGAATCATCGGGCACTCTCACTCATCAGGCTCGCCTTCTGACTCTGCTGTTCAATCAGCTCAATTCATCACCACTTCTTGGACTTAGCCGACACCAAAGGGGGATTTGTTACGGATAAGTATTCATACCTTCGGCACCGAGGAGCGGCATTGCGTGCAAGCATTCACGCCTTTGGTTGCCAGCCTTCCTTCGGGCTATGATCGGTTCTCGTCTCCAGACCATTTGCGGCATGGCCTTTGGGTAAAATGCAACTTGGCACCTTCTTTTCCCATCACCTGCCGAAGTTCTGGGACTCCTTCGGCTAAAAAGCAAGCATTCAACCTCGAAAGCCACAGCCGCCTCATCTCTCGGCTGAGCGTGGAGCCTTTCCCATGTGGCGGTACTCTAGGTCCATGCCTTCGGCTAAAATGTGACCAGGCGCCTTCTTTTCCCATCAGCTGCCGAAGATCTAGCACTCCTTCGGCTAAAATGCGACCTGGCACCTTCTTTTCCCATCATCTGCCCAAGGTGTGGCACTCCTTCGGCTAAAATGCGAGCATTCAGCCTCAAAGCCACGGACGCCTCATGCCTTGGCCGAGCGTGGAGCCTTTTCCACGTGACTGCACTCTAGGTACATGCCTTTGGCTAAAATGCGACCAGGCGCCTTCTTTTCCCATCACCTACCGAAGATCTGGCACTCCTTCGGCTAAAATGTGACCAGGCGCCTTCTTTTCCCATCACCTGCCAAAGATCTAGCACTCCTTCGGCTAAACTGCGACCTGGCGCCTTCTTTTCCCATCATCTGCCGAAGATCAGGCATTCCTCCGGCCAAACATGCACTCATTCTGCCAAAAGCCCTTTCATACCACATGTCTACTTCAATAACCCAAGGTCCGAGATGTATTTGGCGTACCGTGGCTTTTCGGTCGCCTCGAGTTGCCCTCCATATGTAAGATTTGGACCCCTACATCAGCTTTGCTAACGCAGAAGAAGGGGATTCTTACTAACGAAAACGAGATTCTCTACCCCGTGCCAAAGTGTGGTTTCGCGGCATGGAGTAGCCAAAGCCCTGAACAAATCGTGCTCTGATCGGTTGCAAAACCAGGCTCGGCCGCGCGACGTTTCCAGGTGCACCTAGCGTTGCTAACCGAGGCATATGAACCACCAGGGAAGATCGTCCAAGGCATGTCGAAGGCATCCCTACACTCTCGGGGAGACACAGGACAGAGTCGCACTTTGATCGGCCAGCTAGTACAGCCACTACAGCTAGTACAGCCAGAGCTACAGTGAGACTACTGTCCCTATATACTATGTGGAAGTGCACCTAGCGTTGCTAACGCAGGTCAAATCGCGAACCAGAAGTGCTAGAGGTCTGAATTTTGGAAGGTAGATAGGTCTTTTCATGGCCGATCTAACAAGCCTAACCCCATCAAAATCGGACGAATAGTTTTCGAGCTATTCGAAAAAAACCCTGCGACCACGTAAAAAAACGCTTGCTGCCCCTCGGATGGCTTCTCCCGCGTACACTCGAAACCAGCGTTGCTAACGCAGGAAAAATAAAAAGTGGTCGGATCGCCGCCAAAAGCGGCATGCGCCCGGGGGACGATGCGAGATGGACGGTCCCAGCAGATGGGCTCCGTGGCCCCAACCCTGTCTTGCTGGTCACCCCAAAGGCTCTTTTCGTAGCATTACGGAAGGTACAAAAAATCGGTTAAAGTGTCGGGGCTCAAAAACTGGTCGTGTAACCTTGATGAAACTCGGTGTGAGGGTAGCCCTCGTCCGTACGCACATTTTAAGCCCAACCACAAGTTCGTGAGACCTCTGTGAGCCGAGCTATTCGAAGAAAACCCCGTCAGGACGGATGTTAACCGTCACCATTAGCATTGTGGTAGGTAGCGCGCGGTTAAACTGATGGGGCTCAAAAACTGGGCGTGTAAACTTGATGAAACTCGGTGTGAAGGTAGCCCTCGTTCGTACGCACATTTTAAGCCTAACCACAAGTCCGTGAGACCTCTGTGAGCCGAGCTATTCGAAAATAATCCCGTCAGAACAGATGTTAACCGTCACCATTAGCATTACGGAAGGTAGGGCCGCACGGTCAAACTGATGAGGCTTAAAAACTGGGCGTGTAAACTTGATGAAACTCGGTGGGAGGATAGCCCTCGTCCTCCCGCATATTTCAAGCCTATCCCCATGTCGGTAACACCTCTGTGAGCGGCGCTATTCAAAAAAAAACCTGCGCTGCGTTAGCAACGCTGGTCTCGCGATTAGACCAAAACCATCGTTGCTAATGCAGGAAAAATGAAAAGTGGTCGGATCGCAGCCAAAATCGGCATGTGGCCGGGGGACGATGCGAGATGGATGGCCTCAGAAGATGGGCGACGTGGCCCGAACCCTGTACCGCTGGCATCCAAAGTCGCACTTTTCGTAGCATTAAAGAAGGTACGAAAAATCGGTCTAAGTGTCGGGGTTCAAAAAACAGGTCGTCTAAACATCATGAAACTTGGTGTCAGGGTAGCTCTCGTCCGTACACACATTTTAAGCCCAAAAGTCCCACAGCAGGTCAAACGGTCGGGGCTCAAAAACTGGGCGTGTAAACTTGATGACACTAGGTGGGAGGATAGCCCTCGTCCCCCGCGCATTTCAAGCCTAACCACAAGTTCGTGAGACCTCTGTGAGCCGAGGTATTCGAAAATAACCCCGTCAGAACGGATGTTAACCGTCACCATTAGCATTACGGAAGGTAGGGCCGCACGGTCAAACGGTCGGGGATCAAAAACTGGGCGTGTAAACTTGATGAAACTCGGTGGGAGGATAGCCCTCGTCCCCCCCCCCCCGCATTTCAAGCCTAACCACTAGTTCGTGAGACCTCTGTGAGCCGAGCTATTCGAAAATAACCGTGCGACCCCCTCAAAAAGGCGCGAGCGGCCCCCCGGCTGTTCGCTTCTCCCATGTACACTCGAAACCAGCGTTGCTCACGCAGGAAAAATGAAAAGTGCTCGGATTACGACCAAAATCGGCATGTGGCCGGGGGACGATGCGAGATGGATGGCTTCAGAAGATGGGCGCCGTGGCCCGTACCCTGTATCGCTGGCATCCAAAGTCGCACTTTTCGTAGCATTACGGAAGGTACGAAAAATCGGTTTAAGTGTCGGGGCTCAAAAACTGGTCGTCTAAACATCCTGAAACTCGGTGGGAGGATAGCCCTCGTCCTCCCGCGCATTTTAAGCCCAACCACAAGTTGGTGAGACCTTTGTGAGCCGAGCTATGTCAGGATGGTACGGATGTTAACCGTCACCATTAGCATTACGGAAGGTAGGGCCGCATGGTCAAACTGATGGTGCTCAAAAACTGGGCGTGTAAACTTGATGAAACTCGGTGGGAGGATAGCCCTCGTCCTCCCGCACATTTCAAGCCTATCCCCATGTCTGTAGCACCTCTATGAGCGGCGCTATTAAAAAAAACCCCTGCGCTGCGTTAGCAACGCTGGTCTCGCGATTAGACCAAAACCAGCGTTGCTAATGCAGGAAAAATGAAAAGTGGTCGGATCGCAGCCAAAATCGGCATGTGGCCGGGGAACGATGCGAGATGGACGGCCTCCGAAGATGGGCGACGTGGCCCGAACCCTGTATCGCTGGCATCCAAAGTCGCATTTTTCGTAGCATTACGGAAGGTACGAAAAATCGGTCTAAGTGTCGGGGCTCAAAAACTGGTCGTCTAAACATCCTGAAACTCGGTGGGAGGATAGCCCTCGTCCTCCCGCGCATTTTAAGCCCAACCACAAGTTGGTGAGACCTCTGTGAGCCGAGCTATGTCAGGATGGTACGGATGTTAACCGTCACCATTAGCATTACGGAAGGTAGGGCCGCACGGGCAAACTGATGGGGCTCAAAAACTGGTCGTGTAAACTTGATGAAACTCGGTGTGAGGGTAGCCGTCGTTCGTACGCACATTTTAAGCCTAACCACAAGTCCGTGAGACCTCTGTGAGCCGAGCTATTCGAAAATACCCCCGTCAGAACTGATGTTAACCGTCACCACTAGCATTACGGAAGGTAGGGCCGCATGGTCAAACTGATGGTGCTCAAAAACTGGGCGTGTAAACTTGATGAAACTGGTGGGAGGATAGCCCTCGTCCTCCCGCACATTTCAAGCCTATCCCCATGTCTGTAGCACCTCTGTGAGCGGCGCTTTTCAAAAAAAAACCTGCGCTGCGTTAGCAACGCTGGTCTCGCGATTAGACCAAAACTAGTGTTGCTAATGCAGGAAAAATGAAAAGTGGTCGGATCGCAGCCAAAATCGGCATGTGGCCGGGGGACGATGCGAGATGGACGGCCTCCGAAGATGGGCGACGTGGCCCGAACCCTGTATCGCTGGCATCCAAAGTCGCACTTTTCGTAGCATTACGGAAGGTACGAAAAATCGGTCTAAGTGTCGGGGCTCAAAAACTGGTCGTCTAAACATCATGAAACTCGTTGTCAGGGTAGCTCTCGTCCGTACGCACATTTTAAGCCCAACCACAAGTTGGTGAGACCTCTGTGAGGATGGTACGGATGTTAACCGTCACCATTAGCATTACGGAAGGTAGGGCCGCACGGGCAAACTGATGGGGCTCAAAAACTGGTCGTGTAAACTTGATGAAACTCGGTGTGGTGGTAGCCGTCGTTCGTACGCACATTTTAAGCCTAACCACAAGTCCGTGAGACCTCTGTAAGCCGAGCTATTCGAAAATACCCCCGTCAGAACTGATGTTAACCGTCACCACTAGCATTACGGAAGGTAGGGCCGCATGGTCAAACTGATGGTGCTCAAAAACTGGGCGTGTAAACTTGATGAAACTCGGTGGGAGGATAGCCCTCGTCCTCCCGCACATTTCAAGCCTATCCCCATGTCTGTAGCACCTCTGGGGAACGCTGATTAGTACCCACTTTTATTTAGCGCCACTGGAAAAAGCGCCAAATGTGAAAACTGGCGAGCAGCCACTTTGAACAATACCTACATTGACTAACCGCCACGTTTACTTACCGCCACACTTACTTACAGCCACACTTACTAACCGCCACTCTTACTAACCGCCAAACTGATTAGTCTCCCACAGAACTGTACCAGATTTTACTAACAGCAAATTGTAATAACCGCCACTTTGAATAACCGCCAACTGACCACCTCTCAAAGTGAAGAATGTCCAAATTGAACAACCGCTAAACTGATAAACCGCCACATTGACTAACAGCAACTTGGAATTAACGCCACTTTTACAGCAAGCAAGTCATCGCCGCCGGGTTGGGGGTAATAGGGGAAAAGTTCAAGGTCGAACGAGCGACCGTCAATATGCTGGACTCTGTTCTTGCTTGACAGACATCTTACTTGCTGAATCGAACAAATAATTCGGAAATTGACAAATTTCTAGATTTTTTATAACATTTTCTTTATGCTGGGGAACATGTCCAAACCAAATGGATAACAAAAGTTTTTTTTTTGTTAGTCCTGGAGTAATATTTTATGCAAACAAATTTTTTTTACTGGAATAACATTTTAAAGAAAATGTTTCATACTTTTGAGGTTTCACGCGCACCCAGTCTGAGTAATGGAGTCAGAAGGAGAATTTTGCAAGGTAATTGCAATCGGAAATTCCTAGTCTCTTTTACATGCTACAATCGACATGCGCACTAGGCATCACGGGAACCTTCCCATCCCGAAAATGCCTGTGGTGGCTGTGGTCAGTCTCGAGCCCTGGACATCTTGCGCGTGAGACAGTTGTGCTAACCAACAGGCCACATAAAAGAGTTTCGCAGCACTAACAGCAAAGTACGAAATAACCTTACATTAACAATATGCGAAAAACATAATAATGAAATAAAAAAAAAATGGCATTGGATTTTTATTCCTTGGATTTTTTTTTCCTTTGGATTTTTTTTCTTTGGCTTTTATTTCCTCTAGATCTGTTTTTCTTTAGCTTTTATTTCCTCTAGATTTTTTTTTTATTTGGCTTTTATTTCCTCTGGATTTTTTTTTTTTATATTCGATTTTTTTTTTCCTAGATTCGTATTTGGGGCTACTTTGAAGGCGTATTGAAGTAACTTGTCCGGAAAATTGCAAGGAACACTATTTCTCTTTTTTTTTCTCCTTTGATCAAAATAAAAATTATTTATTTATTGAAATAGTTTATTAATAATTCTAAGTTATACCGGCCTACGTGCAAGATTTACGTTCTACGTTCTAGATCTAGAACAACTAAACTATTCTTGCAGTTTTGACGGGATTCGACTTCACCCCTTACATTAGTTAGCTGACGCCTTAGCTATCAGGATATACTAACTTTATGAATACTACAAGATCAAAATGGATAATAATCTCTAAAAGAAAACCAATAAGGTTGAAAGAACCCGCTAAGTTTCAGCCAATCAAAGTAGTGATATCAGAGCAAGAACGGCTGCCACCAAGTTGCTGCATGTTGCCAAACAAATTCCACGAAATATTAGATTAAAGGTTAAAAGAAAAACCTGACCATTGCTACGACCCGTAGCAATGCTCAAATTTTTCATTTAATTTGTGAAGTAATAGTCGGTGGGATTAGCTTGGCAACGTAAAGTAGCAGTTTGTTGGCAATCGTTTTTGTTCTGATATCACTACTTTGATTGGCTGAAACTTTGTGTGTAGCTCATTCATCCTTGTGGGTTTTGTTTCACACTTTTGTAGTTTTTTTTTGGTGGCATCTTAATTTGCTAGTGCCCATTTATCTACTATCTGGCCAAGTTTGGTCGAAAAACATTGAACAGGAACGGAGATATCAATTTTTTTTTTAGTTTTGCTGGAGTGAGGACTTCAGTCATCAACATCATTAAGGAAGTATGATGTGCGTGTGTTTGTTTGTGTGTTTGTTTGTGTGTTTGTACGTCTACTTCTCTGGAACCAAAGCACCTACAAAGATGGGAGTAGGACCAAACGAAAGTTAATTAAATTGTGCACAGTATAGGCCTATTTTATTCGCTGTATATTGGTATTATCACCCTCAACTACGCGAGAAAAAACCCTGAAAAAATAACGTCAAAGTTTTTTTTAACCCTCTTGACGTTTGTTCATGACGTCATAGTTTGTTCCTGCAAACCTCCTCGAGCAAAGAAAGATGATCTGGAAAAGGATACACGGGAAAAATAACCTAAAAGGACGACGTATTTTGTAACACACCATATATAGATCTTAAAATTGGGTTTGTATTAACTAACTTGATGCATGGAAAAATCAAAACAATAGATTTGGTTTTAAAACGGTGTCAAACATTCGTGTTTTTGAAGCACGGAGGTGCGTGGAATGAACGAGCAAAGCGAACGACTTCCACGTAAACTAAACCTATTCAATGTGTGTCTCGCTTTGCTCTCCCTCAATCTTTCATTTCTCACCTTCTTAGGGGATTACTTCTGGAGGAGAAGACGTACAAACGTGCAAACAAATCGTATGTTTGGAATGATGTAGGTGAAATGTAGATATGCTGAGGAATGTGACGAACGAATGCTTCCTCTCACGTGCGGGTAAATTGTTGGTTTACCAGCATTATTAGCATTTGCTTATCAAGACACACGCTAGTGTGTCACCCACCAAGATAAACGATAAGTAATAGTTATAGTACCCATGACGAACTGTATGGGATTTATCACTCGATGGGCGATATCCCGAACATGGCCAATCCGCGAGAACTACGTCAAAATGACGTCGAGGCGAAGCCGGGACGTCATCGTGAAGTAGTTCGAGCGAATTGGCCATGTAAGGGATATCGCCCATAGGGTGATAAATCCCATACAGTTCGCCACGGGTATAATCAATATATCGTATGGTACCTAACTTTCGAAATTAAAAACTAAATTTGGGGTAATTTTGGAATGTCTGTTGTTTATACAAATTTTGTGTCGTCACGTTTGCATAATTTTGTTTTGATGCAGTCAGGTTTGCGGCCCATACCATTTGAGCGAGAGGGGGGAATGAACAGGGGTGTGTGTCTAGAGGGAGAGATATTCTTTAAAAAAAAGTTTAGGAGACACGCGTTTTTTTTTAAGCCATGGACTGATGTCTATTATCTTATTGCACATTACGGAAATTTCATCACGAAAAATTATGTCGTTCACCGTAGGTTAACCTAAAAGGTTTTAAAAATTTTTTTAATTCTCTCATTTTACGTAATGTGTCGTCTTTCTTTAATTTGCATAATGTGCTTTCTGAGCGGGGTCTTCGCGTTTAAGTCATTCTCTGGTGGAAAACGAAGGTTTGAACAACAGCAAAGAAGTTTTAAGCTTAATAACGCCCAAGAAAAGGTTCGGTTTTCATCTTCATCTTTAGTCACTCGGGACATTACACGAACAATTCAGCGCTAACGTATTCTTGTGAACTATGTGGGCAGTTAGGGACATTGTGGGTGTAATTTTCGAAGGGGGGGGGGCGTGCGGAGGAAAATACCGTAACGCCTAATTTTAACGGTGAAATTTCATGTATATTTCGTATACGTTATGTCAGTTGGTGTTTTCGAAGGGTCGATGCAGGTTCACGTTAGATTTGTGATTTACAGTTGCCAGCTGTTTTTTTTTTTGGGGGGGGGGTGGGGGGGGGGGGGGAGTAGTAAGTATTTAAAGTATTTAATTTTCTTGCCCTGAGCATGGCTTCCATATCGCCACACTTTAGTTTAATTTAACTTTAGTGTGGTGATATAGGATATATCGCGGCACGTTTTTAGCATTGAGAAACTTAGGGACCGTACGATAACATACAGATAAACTATCAAGACACACGCTATTGTTTTGCTCGTCAAGATAAAACGATCACATCCAGATAATATGTATATATGAGCATGGCGGCCATTAGACACGATGTGTATTTATAGCAAAGGTAGTTTGGCTGTTTTCAGCCATCTGAGGATAAATAACTATGTGACAGAAAAGGCTGAAACTTGTTTAATCGGGAGACTTTGGTCGCCTGACAACATAAAAGTCACTATTAAGGACACAGCTTATTATTTTCTTGTTGAAAAACGACGTGAATAACGTTGATATTTGTCTAATTACTAACTACTTACTACTAACGCTTTTTATGTATCACGAAAATAAATTCTTCCATGCGGTAAATAAAGCCGGTTCTTAGCTCATTTTACAGGTATTGCTGTGGAGATGAGCCCTTTTCATATGGACCTTTCTAATTGGTCAAGTGGTTCAGGGGTTAGAGAGCTCCAAACGTCCAAATTGATTGTTTTACATTGTTTTAAACATTGTTTTTATGCGACAATGCCAAACTGACAATAAAATAAATTCATGCGTTGAGATAACTGCAATACTAATTAACACTGGCGATAGCCAGTGTTAGTAAGGGTCGACCTAGGACCTATGTGTTAAACTCTCAACTTTGAGAGCTTATAACTCCGTCAAAAGTAAACATCTTTAAACCAAATTTGGAATCTAGCCTTGACTAGTCAAGGCCTGTCTGCAGGCCAAAAATTGTGAAATTCGGTCCAGCCAAACCTGAGATGCAGAGAGGGGCCAAATAGACAACTTCTTGTTCTGCTTCTTGTTGTTGTTGTTCTGGGGATACTTTCGTCTGTCCTCTCTACAGGTCAAACCATTTATCCTATAAAGCTGGTTCTTAGCTCATTTTACAGGTATTGCTCTGTAGATGTGCCCTTTTCATAAGGCC